>JABSTQ010005640.1:0-58444 GCA_013358835.2 Ixodes persulcatus | reverse complement strand
AAAGCACGCGTTTTCTTTTTCCCGTCGGCCATGTTTGACCTCAATCAACGCAAAGGGAATCGCGGCTGTACTATCGCGGACAATATGAGCTGAAACAGCGCTCGGCTGGCGCACGGTACTACCTGCGCGCCTGTCGCCTTGCTCCGCACACATGGCGCAGCCTGAGTCCAAGATAAATTCTCACTTGCGCTCGCTGCGCCACTGCGCTCTCCGGCTGTCTGCAAGCGAGACGGCGGGTGCGACAGCGGGCATGTGTGGTAGAGCGGCGGGGGGAACAAAAGATTACACAACTCGTTCCTCTTTTGGAATTGATTACAAATTTACTCTATCGCGCAGAATCCCGTAGAAAAAACGCTGACTGGTGCAGAAAAAATATTGAAGTGTCTTAACTTTCAGCTGCGATTATCATTTTTGAAAGTCACATCAAAAGACGTTGCAGGTTGTTTTTATTTCATTATAGGTGCATGCGCGAAGTAGGACATCGTAAGATATAGGCCAAAATCTCTATACCGGATTTATTAGTCTGGCTCCAAGGTAGTTGTTTTTTCTTTTTCATTGACCACATATTTAAAAAAAAAATGGTAAGCATACATGTTACTGAGAAGGTTTTGTAACCTTGATTGGTACGAAAAGTTTCAAAAATATTATTTCTTTAGTACTGGGCTAGTCTAAAGTCTTTAGTACTGGGCTAGTCTAAAGTCTTAATAAGGTGGGACAAACGGTCATGTATTTGTCAGGAGAAAGAGATTGAAACTTAATCGAAAAAAAATATTTGCAGAGGACAATGTCAGACACAAAAGAATAATAGTCGGTGTGGAAGTTCAACTGCACTATACAAGAAGACCGGGATGAAGGAGGCACCCCACAAAAGTATGCGTGGTTAACGGCGTCAAACAGTGTGTCGCCACCGTAGCATCAAGCTTTGTTCTAATTGGCAGAAGTCCGGTTCAGGGCTCCTGAGACGCAGTAAAATTTGCAAAATATTAATTCCGCGTCATATCTCCCCTGACTCGCGACCACGGCTCTCATCCTGTCTGGTAAGAAATCATAGAGCACGGCCACGAAGTCTGGCTCAGCCCGAAGCCACTCCCATTCACCTCCGATTGCTTTCCACGATTTGTGGGACAGTGGCGCGGTGGAGAGGACGCCGTGCCATGGCTACCTTGATGCGCCTCCAAATGTTTTCGATTATATTTAGATCAGCTCCTTTTAGTGCCTAAGGCAGCTTCGTCAGGCAGCGCTCGAGGAGATACGAGCGTGACAGCGCATTTTTTCACTTCAGCGCTTTCTTGAAATGCGCTGAAAAGCATGCTAGCTGAAAACGTGACCATTGGGCTACACGGCACACGCATCGTGATGGTGGTTCTGTCGGCCAATATTTTCGCTAGCAGACGGCCGGTAGAGCGCAGCGAGCGCAAGTGAGAATTTATCTCAGCCTCAGGGTGCGCCGTGTTTAGGGAGCGATGCGACAGGCGGCGCAGGTAGTACCGTGCACAGGCCGGAGCGCCGTTTCAGCTCATATTGTCCATGATAGTATGTCGGTTGACTCATTACTGCGCCTAGATTGTAGATATTCTCACTACAACTTGAGCCTTTTTGATGTGATCTTATTCTGATATCGTTATATCTTGCTTGCACACTTCTAGACGACCTTTTACACATTGCACTCCTTGTTTGGAAGTCACTGTTTGCTCACTCCTTGGTGCACATATTTCATGTTCAACATCAGGTATCTGAAGAAGGCACCATGAAACCCTGGAGTTTGTTCAGAGGTACCTCAACATACTGTATGAGAGTGCCGTTTTGTGTGTTGTAGTTTCGTACAAAACCAAATTGCACTTTGTTTGTAATATAACCTATACCTGTTCACTACAATTAAAGTTGCAATTAAACATTGGCAACGAGAGGTGACTCGGCCAACGTGGTCGAACAATTCCTCGCATAATTTTTCTCTATGGGTCATTTTGGACGTTGACAAATTTTCTTGTGAATAATGAGTGTTATGCACATATGTTCCTTCTACTTTTCGTACAGGTGCTTCAATTAGTTAGACCCCTGCAAAGGCAGCAAGACAGTCTCATGGGGTCACACCAAGGGTAACGGCATTCCTGCTCGAGTCCCGAACTTCACAGGACATAATGGTACATTCCTTTTCCTTAACGTTTCCCTCTAAAATGTTTTTTTTTTTTTTTAAAGGGTACTACAACGTTTAAACACTCGAACATTCCTAAATAGTCTCTGTGCCAGACAATAAGGTCATTCCCTAGCTTTCCCTAGATTGACACGAATTGCTGAGATCGGGTCCGGCTCGAAGTGGACAAGCAACTTGGAGACGTTTAAAGCGGCAGCAGCCAATCAGGAATGCAATATTTTCACATGACACCCCTGTGGTGGTGATGATGACAACTGAAGACTTGGATCTGGTTTGAAATGGATAGTTTTTGGAAATAAACTGTTTCAAAAAGACGAGTTAGTATTCTCCGTACAATTTAAAGATATAAAAACATGTTTTTATTTTATATAACTGTGCATCTAAATACTGCAAGAAAAATAAAATTTCATGATGATGATGGCAAGTCGTAGCAATTCGGTTTCTGCGTGTGAACGCGGGCGGCCCGTGTTGCTGGTGTTGCGACGTAAAGTTGCTGGGTGAAAGTGCCCCGTCTGAAGCGGGCCGGGCCTACTAACTTGTCTTTTTGAAACAGTTTATTTCCAAAATTGATCCATTTCAAACCAGAGCCAAGTCTTTAACTGTCATCATCATCACCACAGGGGTGTCGCACGAAAACATTGCGTCCCTGATTGGCTGCTGCCGCTTCACACTTCTCCTAGTTGTTCGAGTTGCTCGTCCGTTTAGAGCCGAACCCGATCTCAACAATTCGTGTTGATCTGGGAAAACCTAGGGAACAACCCTCCAGCAACCTCAAAATTGCTGGAAAAGTTGCCCCGTCTGAAGCGGGTTAGGGAACTGAAATCAAGGGCAGTGGAGCTCTGGGTTCAAACCCACGTGGAGACGTTTTTTATTTTGTTTTGCCTTTTTTTAGTACATATATTTATATATCTATACTTTTGTTTTGAGTTTTAACGTATAGACGTATAATTTACAGACTAATTCACATTCAGAAGTGTTTTTATTCACACTCTGTGGCTCCCTAGTGCTTGCGGTCGCTTCTTGGTGATCTATTGCAAGCTCTGCAAAGGGAGGGGCATCTTCCCACCCCTTGCAGGCTGTAAAGCTGTGGCTTGCACAGCTCTAGCTGGTCGCACTTCGCTCACTAGTTCCATCACGAAGCATAGGTGCTGCATGAGTCGCACCACACCATAAGGCCATATACGGTCGGGTCACAGCACCTGGGACCATTCGTCACTGCACTCAGGTATGGTATGGTGGCATGGTCGGGGCAGTGAAGCAGGGGTACAACTTGGAAATGCTGATCTTCATCACATTTGAAACACATTTTTTATTACTTTTGTGTCGAGTTGTCACCATTTTAAGGGTGAGGAAGCAAGCAGCAGCGAGAGCAAGAAAAAAAATTTAAAGCCACTCTTACTGAGAATCTATTACGAGCACTAGGAAGCCGCGGAGTATAATTCAAACGCTTCTAAAGGTGAATTAGCGTACAAATTATGTGCTAGTGCATCAAAAAAAATTTAAATATAATAATAAGTGTAAAAATATACACCAAGATGACTTAAACCAGAACTACACAGTCTGCTAAGTTTGAAATTTGACACCTTATACCACTCTGCCACCACGCAATTTTATTTCCAGGTCGTTTATCGAGGTATATGAATTTCATTTGCAGCGGTCGGCTGCAAGGGAGATTGCCTTATTTTCATTTACTTTACTATTCCCACCAAATATGACAACTGACCAAGAATAGAACCTCATTTGTCGGCCGAGGCACTGTGCTTGCATCAAGGCAAGCTAGCCTGTCTTGCTGGGCTCATATTTTGTTTCATCACTCATTCTGGATTCTTTTGTGACTCATCAAAAGAAAAATAAAAAACTGTGACTACGTCTGACTTGTTCTGGTGTGCAGGTACCCTAGACAGTAAACTCTGCTAAATGAGGCAAAATATTCAGTATACTTTTTTTAGCAAATATGCATTGTCTTAGCACAATGGGCTACACTATTTGACTAAGCTGAAACAGAATGAGCCTCTCCACCTGGGTCTGTTTTCATCTCTCGCAGACACTATTTCCTGCTTTTTGTGGTTTGTATCAGACTTTTGCGTCTCTGTCCGGCCAAAGATCTGTGTTAGACTAAGACTGGGTTCTTTAGAGTATGTGCAGGTATTCTTCGCAGCAAGTGGCTGCCAATCAGGAACACGAGTTTGTTCTCGGCCACCAAGACTAAGTATTTTCAAGGTGAGCTATCGCCTGCCTATATGAGTTTCAGCATTCGTCAAGGAGCGCAAAATCAAAGCCCGGGGGTTGGCCATTGCAAATATGTTGACTCGGAAGCGCATAGGGAGGAAGCTTTACAAAAGTACCCACCTGCTTCAACAAGTGAAACCGAAACTAAAAACGTAGGTTCTATTTAAAAAAATAACAAAAAAAAAACATTGTCAGCCCGAGTTAACTCGGGGGCAGCACGGAGCAAACAAGCCACGGTACGAGTATGCTCGGTTCAGGCTTTTGTAAGGGTGGTCGATGACTCGGTGTTTTCTAAAGATATATTTTTTTCTATAAGTGTGGTGGTCGAATATTCGGGGATGGGCATTGAATCGTGATGCTAAGGTAACAATTTCATCCACGTCCCCGGATTCATGTGCCTTGTCCCCCTCAGCGAGGGGGACAAGGCCTTCAAAATTTTATGTTCGCAAAAGGGGTGCGTCAGTATTGACGTCTCATTTTACATCAGGCCTCTCAATTTAAAACACACTATAAATTATATGCCTGAGATTCGTTTGGGTGTACTTCCTCTCAGCAAGCATATGGTTCTGTCTCAAAAGGTCTGATCTGATGTTGACCGCACCTCGGGTCTCCACCGACGATTCATCAGAACGAGACCCAACCGGGACACTAGGGAGGAGCGGCTTAAGCAAGGGAGGCTACATATACGACAGCTTCTTGCTGACAAGAAGTGAAAATAGATAGATGGTGGGTGTTTCATTTGCTATGCCTTTTGGCATGCAATTTGTTTGTTATGTTTCAAGATTTCTGCAGAGTTCAATTTCAACTATTGTAAAATCCCGAGCATGCGCCCAGATCGCAGAAGTGCCTACCGCCTGTTTTTTTAACGATCCGCAAATAAGCAAAGGGCATACCAGACACCCATTCACCTGCTTTCAGCCATGCTCAAAATATTAAAAGAACATATCAACTGCCCAGATGCCATGGCGTCCTTGCCACAATAGTGACGGTCGCGGAGCTGACAGATCCGTGTCTGGCACAAGTCATGGCATGGCCTTTGGGAACCTGGAAATCGAAATTAGAGATGTAGCACAGAAATTGGAGGCAAGCGGCAAAGGTGAGCAGAGTTAACGGAAAACAAGGATTAAGGGGGTTCTGTGGCATGAGGCATCTATGACCCGTGCATGTAAATTTGAGTGTGCTGAAGGCGGCTGCTCAAAAACATTGTTACTTGTATGTAACTAATTGCAAATCTCTCTTGCGGTTTCCACGGCCCACAAGCCAGCAGGCGCCAGTTCGTTCTTGTTCAAAGGTGAGGATTCCAGATTTTCTAGTTTGCTCTGAAGCAGCAATACTGAAGCCAGACAAGCGGTACGGCATATTTAATTGACGAAGCTCAAAACAACTGGGGACGCTTTCACTGAAGCTTGTTTTGCTGCAATGCACGCGTGTATTGCAGCAAAACAAGCTTCAGTGAAAGCTGAAGCTTTGCTGGAGGCGACATGACGTGTGCCCAGTTTTGTCACAAGAGGCATATTATGTCACGCACATGTAATTTTGAATTTATCCGGCTTAGTGTGCTGTAGGTGGCTGGTCAAAGAAATTGGTACTTGGACGCAATTAATCGCAAATCCTTCTAGCAGGTTCTACGGCCTAAGAGCCAGCAGGTGCCCGTTTGCTGTTCCTCAAAGGTGAGAATTCCAGATTCCCAAAGCAGGAATACTGAAGCCAGACGACCGGTACAGCATTTTTAATTGACGGAGCTCAGAACGACTGGGGGCTCCTGCATTGAAGCTTATTTCTCTGTAATACACGCGGGCGACATTGACGTGTTCCCAGTTACGTCGCAAGAGGATATCTATGTCCCGCGCATGTAATTTTGAATCTTTTCCGACTTAGTGTAGTTTACGTGGCTACTCAAAGTAACTGCTACTTGGACGCAACTAATCGCAAATCTCTCTTCCAGTTTCCACGGCCTACAAGCAAGCAAGCACCAGTTCGTTTTTCCTCAAAGGTGAGCATTCCAGATACTCTAGTTTGGTGCGAAGCAGGAATAGTGAAGCCAGACGAGCGGATACGTATATTTAATTGACCGAGCTCAGAATGACCCGTGGTAGTGGCATTGAAGCTTATTTTTCCGCAGTCAACACAGACATAATTTTGAATCTATCCGGCTTAGTGAAGGATTGCTTCTTGTCGCTAACTAATCACAATTTTTTTATCTTGCAGTTTCTATGTGGCTGCAGCTAGCAGGTGCTGGTTTCATTAAAAGGTAAGGATTTCACATTCTGTTTTCAAACAAAGTTTTTGAATGAGGGTCCTAAACAATTAACTTTCTTTTGCAGTAAATGCCAGATCCTCCAGTTCAGGGATATGTTAAATATATTTGGTATGGATAAGCCCAGTGTTTTGCTTCTTTATTCACAATTGACAACAGCAACATTTTTTTATTTCATCACTCAGAAATACACACAAGGAGAGACTGCGTTGCAAAGAAATGTCGTGCTGAACGTGATATTCCAACACGTATATAGTTTTATTGGTAGCCGATAGAATATATTGGATTCCAATATCCATAATGCGCAAAGTACACTGGAATCGTAAACCCTTATTGGATCCCCATACGACACATGGAGATCCAATAAGGGTTTATACGGTGTGGGATTCCAATATTTTTAGCGTATTATGAATATTGGAATCCCATAACAAACCCTTATTGTAATACAATACAATAAATGTAATGTTTTCCAATACACTATCCATATTGTATTGTAATACAATAAAAGGGTATTGTTTACCATTATTCATAATACGCTGTTCATATTGGGGTTTTCCAATAGGGCGGTCGCTGTAGCAGCACTACAGGAGGCGCGGGCGATGAAATAGTTCGCCATGTGATCAAAGTGCTGATAGCCTCGAGGGTGTTTCTCTTGCGCTGTGCGTTATAAACTCTCTCAAGAACTGCAAATAAAACTCGAGGGGATCAAGAACCATGCGACTAGAGTTGCCACCGCTTGTCAAGCTCATAGTGCAAGCGCCACTCAACAGGCTTCAGGAGACTGTAATAGTTTGAGGATCAGCTCAACGTGGGAAAGACCCAAGCGCTTGGGCCACAGCAGATTCATCCTAGAGCCCCTAGCTCACTTACCCAAGTAAGACCATTGTGAAGGATAGCATATTCCCTTTGAAGAGAAAACTCATACGACGCAGCGCAATCTTCCGGAACCGGAAGAGGGAGAAACGCCAAGCCAGAAACCGTGTCCAGAGGGTTGAAGAATAAAGGAATCCCGACAAAAAAGCTAGCAGTCTACACAAACGCAAATTCCACTTTGCTTTAGGACCAACTAACAGCAGTATCTGTTGCTGCCTAGGAAAACGGACTCAATTACACAGAGGGAGTTTCAGACGATACTTCAGTCAAGGTAGAAGTGTTCAGTTCTATTCAGGAAGGAAGTCGCGCAATAAGACGTAAGAATCAGTCCCAGAAAATTATTCGTATTCACAGACTCGATTACAGCGATGACTGGGTGCAGAAAAGAAACAGCATCAAAATCAAGCTTTCAGTACAGTGTCCCAGAAGTTGGGTAGTGGGCTCACCTCCCTATCTCCCCCGTGTATTGCGCTGAAGCGGCCGATGTTGAAAACGCCAGAGCGCAGCAGTAGATTCGTCCTGAAACTTTTCCCGCCCGCTGCCCGCGATTGGTAAGAGCCGCCTATAGCCGACCTGGTCTGGCCAATGCGCGCTGGAAGGTTTCAGGAGGAAACGCTTACAGCGCCACCGCCGTGTCGACATCAAACGTGTCAGGCCGAGCCGTCCCTTGAGCCCACTACCGCTCTCTAGGCCACTGTACTTTCAGGTATGTCTGTCCTGGCAGGTTTCGACGGCAACGAGCAAGCCCACGCCGCAGGATGAACCCTCTTAAATATTTTCCTTCCAAACACTGGGAAGGCCCCGCTACCTACTGGACGCTAATTATTCTTCCTCGTCCTCGACAAACTAAGCCGACATGCTGGGAGTGTCTTGCCGAGTCAAGCAAGACACTACCAGCATGTCTAGTAGGCGAGTCGGCAGTGTCTTAGGGTGATGTTGTTAGTGGGCTATCTGCCATTACCATCAGCACTACAAGCAAGCCATTGACCTGCAGCAACACTTTAGAATGTACAAGGGTTTCGAAAACGCAACAATAAAGGTCATCATTAAAAAAAATGAAAGACGTTTACAATTTTTCTAATCCGAAATTAGAGCGCAGCTCTTGAGGTATTTTAATTTTGCGTTATACGGTACTAAAGCATGTGAGAAGTAAATATTGTCACGAATGATAATTGATGAGGTGTTGAAAACTGAAGCAAACTAAAAGCTTAATGGGGCGAACTTGTGTCCAAAAATAAAAAAAAAGAAAACAGAAGATAACAGCAGAGCGTCACGGGCGTCAAAGTCGGCGTAACAGCAGAGTCGAACGCTGGGGCGAGACTGATTCCGGCTCGCCACGCGAAGCCCCTTATGTACACGCGTGGGATTCTGGAATAATCGGTGTAGAAGGTTCGGCGTGTAGAACATTCTGACCTTGAACAAGCAACATGGTTCTCGAATTTACCAGGACATTACGTTAGAGTCAACGAAAATGCGTTCCCGCGGCCAGGAATCGAACCCTGGCTTTCTGCGTGGAAGGCACGCGCGATAACCGTTAAACCACGAGCGCGCTGCCTGCTTGGTCAGCTGCGCTCGCGGCATTATTCCCCCTTTAAAAAGTAGCATCGTCCCGATGCAGCACAAAACGAAAACACAGATTCACAGCAAAAGGATAGCAGAGTCGCGAGCCACAGTTCACAGTTCACTCTTTGACGGGAGTCCAAAGTTCTATCGTTCGTAATACAGCTTGAGCCGGACGTGCACCACCTCGGGTCGTGGCTGGCGTCTTGCAGATGGGCGCGTTCCGTCGGGTAGAACTTCGTAGTTCAGATCGCCGAGGCGTCGGATGATTTTGTAGGATCCGAAATAGCGTTCGTGAAGCTTCTCGCGGAGACCGCGGCGCCGTATCGGTGTCCACACCCATACCCGGTCTCCGGGTTGAAAGTGGACGTCCCGGCGACGAAGGTTATACCGGCTTGCGTCGACTCTCTCTGCCAGTTGGCGAGCTTCTTCCGCGCGTTGCGAGATCAGTTGAGCGTCGTCGTTCCCATCGTCGGCCGGCACGTGCGGCAGCATGGCGTCAAGCATCGTGGTAACCGTCCGGCCGTGTACCAGTTGGAACGGTGTCATTCCCGATGTTTCTTGAACCGCTGTGTTGTACGCAAAGTGACGTACGGCAACACCTCGTTTCACGTCTTGTGCTCTACGTCGACGTACATGGAGATCATGTCGGCGATCATCTTGTTGAGCCGCTCCGTTAGCCCGTTGGTCTGTGGATGATAAACGGTGGCTCGCCGATGGCTGGTGTGACTGAGCCGTAGAACTTCTTGTGTCAGCTGTGCCATGAAAGATGTCCCGCGATATGTGATCAGCACTTCAGGTGCGCCGTGTCGAAGGAGAATGGACTCGACGAAAAACTTGGCGACTTCAACCGCTGTTCCCGATGGAAGGGCTTTCGTCTTGGCGTAGCGTGTAAGATAATTGGTCGCCACGATAATCCACTGGTTTCCTTGCGTCGATGTTGGGAACGACCCAAGTAAATCCATTGCAACCTGCTGGAAGGGTGTAGTCGGGACAGGTATCGGCTGCAGAAGTCGTGCTGGCTTCGTCGGAGGCTTTTTACGTCGTTGGCACTCATGGCAGGACCGTGTGCACAGATGGACGGTTTTTGGGAGTCTCGGCCAGTAGTACTTGTTAGGAATCCAGGCGAGCGTCCTGCTGTAGCCGAAGTGTCCAGCCGTCGGGTCGTCGTGGCATGCTTGAAAGATTTCTTCTCGAAGGCCAGCAGGAACCACCAGAAGCCAGTCAGGGTTGCTGATTCCGAAGTTCTTCTTGAAAAGCACGCCTCACCGCAAACGAAGCTTGATATGTCTCGGGCCAAGACTCGCGGTACTGAACTTCCTTGACCCTCGAGGTGACCAATCACCGCGCGAAGTTCCGGGTCGTCTCGCTGAAGTGCTCCCATGTCGGTATCAGTAACTGCGCCGAGAAAACGGTAGTCATCGTCGTCGTCAGTGCTGTCGAAAAGAGATTCGACTGGGGCCCTAGACAAACAGTCGGCGTCATTATGCTTGCGGCCAGACTTATGCACAATGGTTACGTCAAATTCTTGCAGTCGGAGACTCCAGCGAGCGAGGCGTCCTGACGGGTCCTTAAGGTTGGCGAGCCAACAGAGAGCGTGGTGGTCCGTGACAACGCGGAACGGGATCCCGTACAGGTACGGGCGGAACTTGGTTAACGCCCACACGACAGCAAGACATTCCTTGTCGGTCGTTGAGTAATTTTGCTCTGCCTTGGACAGTGTCCGGCTTGCGTAATCGATCACCCTCTCTGCTCCGCCTTGTCATTGGACAAGTTCCGCGCCAAGTCCGGCGTTGCTGGCGTCCGTGTGAACTTCTGTTTCCGCTGATGGATCGAAGTGTCCGAGGACAGGGGGCGACTGGAGTCTTTCCTTCAGTTCGTTGAACGCTTGTTCTTGCTCCTCTCCCCACTGGAAGTTCACGTTGTCCTTCTTCAGGCTCATGAGTGGTGAAGAAATTTTGGCAAAATCGCGAACGAAACGTCTGTAGTAAGCGCACAGCCCCAGAAATCTTTGTACGGCATCTTGTCTGATGGCTTCGGAAATGCGGCGACAGCGGATGTCTTGGCCAGGTCAGGGCTTACACCCTGAGCACTCACCACATGGCCCAGGAATTTGAGCTCGCCGTAAGCGAACTGACATTTTGACGGCTTGAGTGTCAGTCCAGCAGTCTGGATAGAATGTAGCACGGCTGGCAGGCGTCTCAGCTGCTCCTCGAAGTCGCGTGCGAATACTGCGACGTCGTCGAAGTAGACGAGACAGCTTTGCCATTTCAAGCCTGAAAGGACGGTATCCATTACGCGCTGGAAGGTCGCCGGTGCTGTGCATAGTCTAAACGGCATCACTTTAAATTCGTACAGTCCGTCTGGCGTGACGAAGGCAGTCTTCTCTCGATCCCGTTCGTCGACCTCGATCTGCCAGTACTCACTCTTCAGGTTCATCGACGAAAAGTATCGGGCCTGGCGCAGCCGGTCCAGAGTGTCGTCGATGCGGGGCAGCGGGTAGACGTCCCTTTTTGTTACGGCGTTCAGTCGACGATAGTCCACGCAGAACCGAAAAGTCCCGTCTTTCTTTTTTTTTTCACCTGGACTACTGGTGAAGCCGACGTACTGTTTGAGGGCTGGATGATGTCATCGTCGAGCATTTCTTAAACCTGCTTCAGGATGACTTCTTTCTCTTTCACCGAGACACGGTATGGCGACCGACGAACGGGAAGCGCGTCGTCATCAGTAACAATTCGATGTTTCGCAACCGTCGTTTGGCGTATCTTTGACGACGTGGAGAAACACTCACTGAACTCGGCTAGAAGGTCACCGAGTTGTAGCCGTTGTGGGGTAGGCAGAATTGGATCGATGTCAAACTGCGAAGGCGGCGTTGTCTTGTGTGGCCACAAAGAGAGGTCTTCTGATACTCCGGCGATAGCGGCGGAGTCGGGGAGTTCCACGGCGTGACCCACGGCGGTGCCTTTCGTAAGGTGCTGAGCCTCCTGTCGGAAGTTCGTTACCAGTGCAACAGTGCTTCCGTGTTGGAGCTCCGCGATGCCTCTTGCGACGCCGATCCCTCTTCCTAGGAGCGGTTGGACGCTACCTTCCAGCAAAGCTTCTCCGCAGATGCCTTTTTCGGTCGCGATAGGCACAAGTACACTCGAGCGTGGTGGAAAGTTCACGTGGTCGGAGAGTACACCCACTGTAGCTGACGTGGCTGCCGTAGTTTTGTGATCCTCGGGCATTACGAGAGGTTTCCGCAGCCTAAACTCGTTGGCTTCCAGGTCGATGACGGCGCCATATTCGCACAAGAAGTCCATTCCGAGTATAAAGTCTCTCGCACAGTCTCGTAGAACGACGAACTTTACCGGACACGTCTCGCCGTGAATCTCGACGTGAGCAGTGCATCTTCCGACTGGCGTGATGAGATGTCCCCCGGCGGTCCGTATCTGTGGGCCATCCCACGGCGTCGTCACTTTCCGAAGGCGTTGGGAGAGCCTCCCACTCAGAACGGAGTAGTCTGCACCGGTGTCGACTAGAGCCGACGCGTCGTTGCCGTCAATAACGACGTTTAGGTTGCTCTTCACCGTTGCAGAAGCGTCGTTTCGGTCTCTGGTGGCGTTTGAGTGGTGGCCCTCCGACGTTCGTGGAGGATCTTGGCGTCGGTCGTCTTCGGCATCTCCACCTCCAGGAATTGCCGCGCCTAATTTCGCCGGCGAGGAGCGAGGGGTGACAGGCTTCCACGTCGGGGTCGGTGCATCGGCGAAGCTGGACGTCGTGGCGACGGCGACCGGGACTCGCGGCGGTACGCATCTTCGGGGGACTGAGGTCATCGCAGGTACTCGTCGATCTCCCGAGGTCGTTCACCATAACGGAGGCGTGGGTCGTTCGGGTGGAACCCGCGCAGCCCGAGTCGTCGGTATGGGCATCGGCGGTACACATGGTCAGCTTCCCCGCAGTAGTAACACAGCGGGCGTCGGTCGGCCGTCCTCCAGACGTCTGGCTTCCTCGGCGCAGGTTGCTCTGGGTGAACGTGCGCCTTATCTTCCCGTCCTCGGGGTACTGCAGCATCGCGGCGTCTCTTCGGGGTCTCGCCGTGGCCTGGCGGGGAGTTTGCGGCGGTCGTCGGGCCATGGCGGCGTAGCTCAACGTCGGTTCCTCCGGTGCCACCATGGTGACGGGAACCTCTGGTTGGAGCGCCCGATGCACTTCTTCTCGGACAGCCTCGGCGATGGAAAGGGTTGGCGGACGACTAGCGATTGGCAGCAACCTTCGCAGTTCCTCCCGGACAACCTCCCGGATAATTTCCCGGATATCCGGCGTACCCGGACTGTTTTCGCCGTTAAGCAGCATGGGTGCAGCGACGCCTGGATGTCGCTGGTAGTGGAAAGCGCGCGCCTGAAGCGCGCGCTCGATGTTGGTTGCTTCCATGACGAAGGCTTCGACGGTGGTCGGTGGGTTCCGGAAGAGGTCTCCGAAAATGTTATCCTTAACACCTTGCATCAGGACCCGCAGCTTTTCGCCGGTCGCTTGAGGATCGGCGCGAGCGACCAGGTGCAGGACATCCTCGACGAAACTGGTGATTGTCTCGTTTGCGCCCTGGGTCCTTATTCGAAGAAGGTCCTCAGCCCTCTCCGTCGGTATTGGTTGGTGAACGTCCTTTTAGAGCGCAGCTCTTAGGCGCCCGTTTCCGGCTTGAGCGGCGTCGGCGTCGCCGTCGCCGTCGCCGTCGCCGTCGGCGTCGGCGTAACCGCGTGGTGCATCATGGGTAAATTTCCCCGCTAAATTTAGCGGGAAAAATTTCCCCGCTAAATCTAGTGGAAAATTTTCCCATGATGCACCGCTTGGTTACGCCGACGCCTTCGGCGACGGCGTCGGCGTAACCGCGCGGTGCATCATGGGTAAATTTTCCGGGTAAATTTAGCGAGAAAACTTTCCCCGCTAAATCTAGCGAAAAATTTTCTCCGCTAAATTTAGCGGAAAATTTTCTCCGCTAAATTTAGCGGAAAATTTCCCCGCTAAATCTAGCGGAAAATGCTTCCCGCTAAATTTAGCGGAAAAGTTCCCCGCTAAATCTTGCGGAAAATTTTTCCCGCTAAATTTAGCGGAAAATTTTACCCGCTAAATCTAGCGGAAAATTTCCCCGCTAAATCTAGCGAAAAAGTTTACCCGCTAAATCTAGCGGAAAATTTTCCCCGCTAAATCTAGCGGAATATTTTCCCCTAAATGCGGGAGGGCAGGAGAGCAGGAGGGCATTGCCCCCTCTACGTACCTTCCCCTCCTCCTCCTCAAGAGCTGCGCTCTAATTCGGCGTTACAGGGAGTTGTAAACGGCTTTCATTTTTAGCGCATCCTTGCAGGCGGTCCATGAGGTCAACGAAGTCTCGCGATTCTCGAACTAGTACCTGGCCGTTCCTTCGAGCGCGAAATAAAGACTCTGAAGGCGGTGTTCGTCCTTCCATCGGTTGTGCTGGGCCACTCTCTCGTACTGTTGTAGCCAGTCCTCGACGTCTTCATAGGGCTCACCATGGAAGGACGCGGGCGTATGGGCAGCGACGGGTAGAACGACGATGGGTGGAGTGGTCATTGTCGGTATCTTCTTCCTCCGGTTCTCGGCCAAGAGACCCAATTCGTGGGACTGACCTCTGGTACGACGGCTTCTTCGGACTTCGGCGTCTTCGGCGAAGGGTAGCCTTCCGGGGCTGAGCACGTCGCTTGGTCGGGATGTCTTCTGAGGGGTACGCTCAACGGGCAAAGAATGCAATACCCCGCACCTCCACCAAAATGCCACGAATGACAATTAATGAGGTGTAGAAAACTGAAGCAAACTAATCGTTTAATGGGGCGAACGTGTGCCCAAAAATAAAAAAAAGGTAAAAGGAGAAAACAGCAGAGCGTCGCGGGCGACAAAGTCGGCGTAACAGCAGAGTGGAACGCTGGGGCGAGACGGATTGCGGCTCGCCACGCGAAGCCCCTTATGTACGCGTGGGCTTCTGGAATAGTGGGAGTAGAAGGTTCGGCGTGTAGAACATTCCGACCTCGAACAAGCAACACGGTTCTCGAATTTACCAGAACATTACGTTAGAGTCAACAAAATTGCGTGCCCGCGGCCAGGAATCGAACCCTTGCTTTCTGCGTGGAAGGCACGCGCGATAACTGTTAGGCCACGAGCACGCTGCCTGCTTGGTCAGCTGCGCTCGCGGCATTATATATATGTACAAATATAAACCACTCTCCTTTCCTCTTCCGTGTCTTCCTCCTCCTTCGTACCTTCCTCCTCCCTATCCTCCCCTCCTCCTCTTTATTACCCTCTTATCCCCCATACCCGCCCCTCCTCCTCCTTCGTACCCTTCCTTCCTCCTCCGGTTACGCCGACGACGACGGCGACGCCGACACTGACGCCGCAAAACACGAGAACGAGCGCCTAAAAGCTGCGCTCTAAAATGGGAATTCAACTTAAGGCTGTCAAATTCCCCTAGACACCCTGATAATCAACCATAAGGGCTTCGCTCAAGTCTGAGCTTTTTTGACCACGAGTGCCTGGAGATCTATACATAACCCAATATTTTTAATAACGTTTACCCGGGCCCCGTAAACGCAGTTATAACTTAAATACCATTCCCTTATTTCATGGTTAATCAACCGTTTCAAAGTGGGACTTTACGACTCTTTGATCACTTCAACGCACAGTAGTACAGGCCGGTTACTGTTACGAATAGTTTTTTTCCTGTGAGGGCACATTTCTACTCAACGGTGGTACACGACGCTGAAGGCGTCAGTGGGAGACGCGATTTAAGCATCATGTCATAGCACAATTATCCCTAATCGCTTCGTATGGCTGCTGCAGTTTCTGTCCTGTGCACCATAAGTAATTTTATATCTAGGGATCATATTTTAGTTGCTTATTATTGGTGACAATCGGCGGGTATTTATCCGCATCAATATTTTCATCAAAGTTTATTTTAATCGCCCTTTATTTTTTTGCACCATCGGGTTTTGAAGCCTTTGCAACATTTCGCCTTGAAGCACGATTGCTCGCATGCATTCACATTATTGGACAAGCGCAGCGCGGAACGTATACTGTGAAATAACGGTATTGTAGCATGAACGTATTGTAGCAGATGCACATGAACTACATATCCAGCTTCTCATCATTGACACAGCTGCTCTCTTTTCTCTTTTCCGTACGCATCTGGGAAAATTCGAGATTTATGATAACACTGGAAACAGAAAGCGACCGCAGCTTGAGCGCTGAAACAAAAAAAATGGCTAGTCAACACGATGACTTTTGATAAACCGAATAACACTGTTTCTGCTCTTTTCAAACAGTGTTTCAGGGTTTCCCTTCACGTCCCTTCTCTTTTTCAGTAGGTGAACGGAGGCGAGGAGAGTGGAGAGCTGATTCTAAATTTCGACATATTTTGGCATAGCCAAATTCCTAAACTTAAAATCGGCAGGCATTTATCGTCATTTTTTGGTAAGTACGTAGACTCGCAACCCTACTTATATAGCTCGTATTATAGTATTTTTTTTATAAATTTATATTTACGATTTAAATTTTTGACTTTGAAAACGTTGGAAGATTATAAGGCATTCAATAGAGCCAAGGAGTTATAAGACACCAGTTTGCGGAGGATTCATAATATCCTGCCTCGCCGGTACGTCAGTAGAGTCGGACCTAAATCTGTATCGGTGCCCTGTACGTGGTCTTTTTATGTGAGCACCGAAGTCACCAACCATTCAGTTTGTTTCCATCAGTACGTGAATACCGACAGTCAGACACGATCATTCACCTTGAGTTACTTATCACCGGTCACCGGTATCGGGTCACTGATGACTGGTATGGACAGGAATAGCATTGAAGAAATATTTATATCATTTGCTTTATTAAAAACGTAAACACATTTGACATCTTACTGAGTATTTATCATCGCTACTAGCCTACTAGCTCATTAGTCGGTGTTATTCGAAATGCGATGAATTAAGAAGCGAATAATAAAGAAACTGTTTTTTTTTTTACATTTAAGTGGGTTAATGATGTTCATTCAAAACATTTAGCGCAGTAATTAATGTAGAGTTCAAAAAACAGTTGTTGACAGAATCCTCTTCTGGCACGTATGAACCATAACCTTTGAGAATTACCGCGGGGTGTACACGAATATTGACTCTGGACAAAAGAAACAGGAAACAATATTTTATAATTTTGGGCTTTCGAAAATTTACTGGGCGCAGGTTGCTGTATGTAGAGTAGCCCGATTAAACTAAACGAGTAACTGCCTTCTTTCTAATATTAAACTTCGTTTCAATATTTCCCAGCTAAAGTCCTTAAAACAATACTTATTGTTTGAACTAGATAGCAAACGTTAGCAATGTGATAATTGTTGCCTTTTGTTGCCATTTAATATGTGTTACGCAGATACCGTACATTTGCGAGCATGATAAAATTCATAGAAAATATTTTGTATTACGATTTGTAGTGTCAGATCAAAACTTGCAACTGCACACATGATTTTGTTGTTTCTTGTACACATTGATGTTGTTGTTTCTTCGAATCGGTGTGTTGGGGTTTGCCATCCGGCGAGTGTCGGGAGTGACGGTGGATGTTCTATTGTCCTCTTGTTGTGGAAGTTCGTTCGGTACGGTTCGGCTTCTTCGAATCGGGGTCGTTGGGCCTTGCTCATTGGACGTGTATCGCCGGGTTGACGGTAGGAAGTTCTAGTGATGGTGGGGGACGATTTTTAAAAAAGACGAGTCAGAAAAAAAAAATTGCAGGTGTCTTTTGAGACTTCGTCGTGTTCGTTCTTCTTGTTTCCCCTGTCTCAGGGTTGTCTTAAATCATGAACGTAAACCAGCTCGCCTGCACCTTATCACTGATTTCATTGATATGAATACCGTTGGCAATGCTGCTTCTTTTCAACCTCGCAGCAAACCGGATCAGTATCGAAGTTTTTAGATATTTTACGCAGTATTAAGTGTTGCACTTACAAAAAAAAAAAATAATGTACGAAACTTGGCGCTCCTCACGTTGTAAAACACAACACAAAGAAGCGCAAAAGTGAATCATGACTGCTTAAAAGCGGAAAACAAACAGCGCAGGGACAACCCGCTAATATGAATGACCAACTAGCCCACTCCTCAACACCATGACTGCTTCTTTTTCTTGATCAAATTTGACCTATACATTCTACTAAAAAGTGAAAGCCGTTTACAACTCCCTGTAATGCCGGATTAGAGCGCAGCTCTTGAGGAGGAGGAGGGAAGGGTACTGAGAGGGGGGGGGGGGTCATGCGACCTTGGGGAGGGGGATCACGTGACCTCGGGGGGGGGGGGGGGGTCACGTGACCTCGGGGAGGGGGTCACGTGACCCCCTCCCCCCCCCCCCCCCTCCCCCGACGGCGACGGCGACGGCGACGCCGACGCCGACGCCGACGCCGCTCAAGCTGGAAACGGGCGCCTAAGAGCTACGCTCTAAAAAACACGAATCCGGTCAACCAAAACCGGTTCAAAAGTGCTAATGCGATTGCTGACAAATTGTTTGTTTTTTTAAGCATAACAAACGCTGTACTGGAACCAGTCCTAGCAACGATCTTTCCGACCTTCTAGGGAACAAAATTGTCGGTTTGAGGCCGCGCACGTAATTAACAACAAAGAACTCGGTGACTTTCAACCGGTTTGTTGTATTTCGTCAACTCTTCGCAGGAGTAAACTGTAAAGCCATATAAGAGTGCTCGTACTCATTGGATAAATGGCGGGACGCTCATACGGATAATTTATACATTGCTAGACTTTGCAAAGTAAAGTGAATTGAACTAAGAACAAAGTTATAAAATATTTGAGTTGTCTAAAACACTTCAGCTGTATTCATGTTTGAGGTGGACTTCTGTTCCAAATGTAATGCGTCGCCTAGATGACCCTTATTAGCGGCGAGGTGTTTCGGTAGCGCCCTCGTTCGGTTACCTTTCGTGACGTCATTACCTTGTGAACAACAAACTCGATGGTGTTTGTAATGACCATTCTGGAAGCCTGAAATCATAGCGGTCTCAAAGCAACACTGCCAACACCGTCAAAATTGAAGTTCTTACATTCTTCTTATTTCCGTCGATGAGACATCCTTTGCTGACGTCATAGTCAGCATTCGGCCAATTGTGGTGGGCCGACCACAGCACTTTCGATCACTTACGTCGCCAATAGTGAATGACAAGCTAAATAAATATATTGTGGCGAGCACTGCTGCTCGGTCAACGCAGCCAGTGGCAGCACCAACCTGCGCGGGACTGCCGCGCGCTGATCGATCGAGAGCTCGCGCGTATGAATAGATCAAATTCTGACTGGGCGCATTCACGTCTCTGTCTGATCTTTCTTTAATTAGAAAACACCCCACAGTCTGGTGGAGGTTGCGAAGTCGATACATTTGCCTCCTTTGAATTGTTCAAGCCTACCTCCAATGGCAATCTGGAACTTCGCAGTCGACTACTCTCTGTACCGACCATGGCAACCGTCACAGCATCCGCCATGACACCCTCTTTACTAGAAACTGGAGCCCCCATTCTCACGGTACCTGTTCAAATCCCACCTTTACGACCTCGCGTCTTTCTAGCATCCTTCCGAGAGTCACACAGCCGACCACAACGGATTCGCTCGCCGCTGCTCACACTGCGTTGTCCCTGATATGCTTACCACCTCGACTCTGCGACCTTCGAGTCGTATCGGGCCTTAATGGTGAGGACATTGAAGAGTGGGCCAACTTCTACACCCGAGTGAGCCTCCACAATCGGTGGGATGATCCGACCATGTTAGCCAACGTAATTGTTTATTTAAGTGATTTCGCGAATACTTGGTTTTTAAACCACGAAGCAGAAATGGTGTCATTTTTCTTTGCGAATTCAAGAAATACTTGTCAGACCGGAAAACCGCAAGTCTGTTGCACGCAAGAAACTTGCCACGCGAAGTTAGCCTTCCTCAGAAGACGAGGACTACACATCATACATAGAAGATGTCCTAACTATCTGTAAGAAAAGATATGCTAATATGACAGATGCCGAACGAGCATGGCATCTGCTAAAAGGCATCGCCGAGGAAGCAGTGAACTTCTTAGTCCTGCAGCCTCCCTTTGATGTTACACCGATGGTCACGATTTGGCAATCTTTCGAGGAAATATGACGACAGCGAATTCTTGTCCATGCCTACTTCACCAGTGCCAACGACATACCGCCCGCACTATCTGGACAATTTTGGCAGGAAATAATTCGTAAAATCATAAGAGAAGAACTTACTTATCTTCTTGGGGGAACAACGACGGCAGATGTGGCACCAAGCTTTTAACAGATCCGCTGTTTAATCAGAGACACGATCAGAACGACTAACCCAAGCCCAACCTCCGCACCAATGCTGTTACAACCACCGCCACAAGCAACGTATGTTGAGATCCTTTGTCAAGCTCCAACGGCGGCGTCTCCCCACCCGATTACGCCTCCCCAACTCGCTGAGTCGACCACTGAAAGATCTCCATGGCAGCGCACCCAACCATCGTGGATAACACAGAATAATCGTCCAATGTGTTATTACTGTAGCATTGCTGGCCACGTCTCTCGCCTCTGCCGACGTCGTCGGGCTGATGAGAACTGCCAGCTTCATACCTGCGACGACGCTTTTTATACTCGCCACGTTACCGATACGAGTTTTACTCCAGCCGAGGCTACGCTTCTGCATCCCTTTCACCTGACACTAAACGACGCTCTTCCCGCCTCCGGTCACCAGACGCCACCATTCGCTTTCCCCAAAGAACGCCGGAGTTCCTCAAACATTATTCCCATCGGTAAACTAATTACATCAGTTTCTGGGGTGAAACTGCTAGATATCCATCACGACCGAATTCCTCCATCTTCACCGAGGAGGTTTTTAGACGTTACAATAAACCATACTAATTTCTCTGCCCTTGCGGACACGGGAGCCGCCATATCTGTAATGCACCAAGATGTATGTGAAAAAAATGAAAGACGTTTACAAATTTCTGTAATGCGAAACTAGAGCGCAGCTCATAAAGAGGAGGAGGGGAGGGTACGGGGGAAGGGAGCATCTCTGCTCGGCCAGAGCCGTGTATGCAGAGTTTGGTCAATAGGAGGTGCGGGCAGAGCCAGGGCGTGCACCAGACGCAGGAAGTGGGCTTGGCATGCTCTCTTGGCCAACCACAATCCTAAAAGAATTCCCTAGCGGTGGTAGTAAGAAACTGTTTTAAACAAAGGTATATGTTTATATAGTTTTAATAAGCACGCAAGAGGGAGTGAAGTGTAGTAACCCTTCGTGGTTTAAAATAGGGTGCACGTGATGTTTCGATCATGATCATGCAGAAAGATGTAAAAAACGAATACGCCGCTCAACTTTGTTTTGCTCGGACAGAGTGTGACCGCTCGGACGGCAGATTCCCGGCCCTCGGCGCTTGGCATACGGATTATTTCGATCGTTCTGCTAGTCGCACTCTTCCACCATGTTGTTGGATGACCGTGATTGAAACATCAAGTGCACCATATTTTCAGTCACCGAGAGTTACACCGACGCACTTATCAAGCTTGTTTATCGTGACCACCGCCAGGGTGTTATTTCCGGCTTCTGGCTGGCCACAATCGCATTTCTGAAGACGCTCTGGAACACGCCCAGCCCGCCTTCGGCCAATGGCGCCTCCTCAATTGTCTCCTATACTTCCCAACGAATGGCCAAACTCTCTACATATACGGCTCTGTGCTCGGCCAGCACAGCCAGCGGCAGCGCCAACCTGCGGGTGACTGGCATGCGCTGGTCGGTCGAGAGCTCGCGCTTATGAATAGATCGAATCCTGACATTTGCAAGCGCTCGCATGCAACCGAAAGGATCGTAAAGACCAAAAGACAGCAACAACGGTGGCTCATGGAATGCTTCGCCAAGCTACCCCTTCCATCAATTTGCCATGCTGTGTGCGGCGAACACTTGTGCCGGTGACTTTGTCGTTACGATCGTTTCGGTTGCACGCGAACGCTACCAACGCAGATGTGTGAACCAGCCTTTAATTAGAACCCCCCCCCCCCCCCAATATGTATGAAATCACTGTACGATGATATACAACGCGTTTGCCCCCGCTGACCGTCATGTTTTTGAGACCGATCTGTAAGATTTACAACCCTTACTAGTTCGAAATACGCTCTCCTCGTTGGTTGACCTTGAATAGCTTATGTTGCCCAGGTATTGTTTGCAAGAGTAGCAAATTCGAAGGAGATTTAAGACAGTAAAGTTGCTTTTAATACTTTAATGATTATCTCATGGTACTGTTTCCCATTTATTTCAGCCAGAAAAAAAAAAAATGGCAGATGACGTGAAGCAACAGGAGACTGCGCAATTCAAATCAAAAGACGCCAGAATGGACGCCGGTTGGCATGTGCCGTTTATATGTGCTATTGTCATCTGCTTTTCATCAATCGGAGTGGCCAACTCAGGATTTTTCTTTGTGACATGGATGGAAGAGCTTAAAACGGATCGTGAAGCAGCGTCGTGGCCAAGAAATGTGATGGGAGTTATGATGCACATGTCAGGTATAGTATTCGTTTTATTATCAAAAACAAAGTATTTTAATCTATATTGCTGCAGAAAAGCGATTTCTAAAAAAATATATTTATATTTTATATCAAGGTGGAAAATCAAAACCAGCATGATTTAAATCACACCAGTTCTAATAAAGATTTAAATCAAACGTTGCCAGCAAATATAATCCCTAAAATGTATTAGTATTTGCCGTTTGGTCATTATGTGATGCCTTTTATGTGCAAAGGCGTATGTGTCTTATTTAAATCAGATAAGCTTCCAGCAAGCGATATTTATGTAAGTCTGAACAGGATCAAAGAGGAGTGCCATTCTGCGCAAATCCAAGTACTGAAATTTCGTTCTACGTTCCATTTCGTTCGTCAGTTACATAAGTCCTACTTCAAGCAAATCAGGACGCAAAAAAATAGGAACGAATGAAAAGGTAATGTTCTACTGCAAGCAAATCAGAATGCGGAAGAAAAAGGAAATGAAGATTTTTAATCTAACAAATCAAGATGTTTTATTAGTATGACAAGTTTTATATATATAAAAAGTGGTTAATTAAAATTTTCTTTTAATTTACAGTAGTTATTTATTCCGCATTGATATTATTATATGTGATCAGACGGATCAATCTGCCATGTTTAAAAATAGACCTAATGACAAAGATTCACTACTTTTTAGCTACAGTGATTTAAATAAAACTAATCTGATATAAATCTAACATAACTGGTTTAAATCAAATAAATCTGATTTATTGAATGTTTACAAAAAATCATTTATTTTAAACCTGGAAAAAGTGTAACCAATACCTCCTAAATAAAAACAGCGCAAAAAACAAACAAATGATAAGTAAAAAAAAAAAAAAAACTCGACGACCATGAGCTGATTTACGCTTGGTCCGTCCAGTTTCGCTGAGTTGTCCTTCGGTTTTCTCGCGCTGTTTTTTATTCTAAATACATCACCAACTAAACCTTCCCGAAAGTAGTTATTTACAAACTGATGTAGCTTGAACTCGGTTAAAATTGTGCAAAAAAATTTTCACTTGAGGCAACGTTGTTTTGATGAAGTTAAGGAATCTTTAAAAACGTGTCCACGTTGTATTCGAAATGCGCTGTATTTCCTAGTTTTGATCATTTACAACTAATTGAAAAGGGGTGCAAATATAGACCTCCTCCGCAGTCATACGTTTCAAATTCAGTATGTGTAATAAGCCTTTCATTTAGATATTATGTAACATGAAGGGTGCGAGCCAAGAGTTTGATTTTTTTTTTATTAAAGCGCGGATTTATTATCTCTGAATAACCAACGTCTTCAAGTAGTGATTCTGATGAATAACCTGATTTCAACCTTATCTTTATCGTGTGTTCTCGGAAACTTTGGTCTGGAAGTAGGTGGTATTTATTAAGACATGGTTTTAATAACGTGTTAACCCTTATATGTGGGTGCGTCACCTCAGTATGAAGTAATAATCAGGTGTGTTTAAGTGAACTGCGAATTGCCTGGTTAATACGAGTTTTGAGGCTTCACTTGAACAAGACGTGCATTCCAAATATTTTGAAATGATTGAAAACTCTACTTAACTATCACATAAATTTGATAACTGTAATTGAGTTTAATATTTTAGGTTCGATTTTTGAAATAAGGCTGGTACAGACTTTTGTACATATGTTGACAGCCAATGCACATCGGTCAAATATTGGTCTATTTAATAAAATAGCTGAAGATAGATAGCTATATTCTTCAGGTGTCAGGAAATGGGGAAAGTCTACAAAAACTGTAAAAAGGGCTCAAAATTAATCAGCATATTTCTTACAAAGTGATAGAATATCGTACGCAAAATGTCTGTATACGAGACCGGGGTTTTCTACAGTAAGAAACAAACGCAAAAAGGTTTCATAAATGTTTTTTTTTCTTCACTATGTCAAAAAGGAAATACTTTCAATACGTTCAACACACTTCGTGTCAAAATAAATAAAACCTTAAATTTGATAATATATTTGTGGTTGCATTTGTAATTTCAGTGACATTGGAAATGTTTTTTTTTTAATGTTAAGCATGATGTATGCAATGTACGAACCTCTTGGATTAAAACATAAAAATTCTGTACTTTCAGTGTAACTTAAACCCCAGGAAAACACTTGACTGATTTTCGTGCGTCTTTTTAAATGTGCCGCTATAATACAGCTGTGCTTAGTGTGCGCCTTGCAAAGCTATACGCAGTCTAGATATATGGGAGTATTAAAAAAAATTGTCTATAAGCGTGCCTAACAGCTTTAAGGATTTAACTTCGTTTAAACATTGATCAACGAAAATAAAAGAAGGGCTTCGTTTCTTTTCTGTTTTATCTTTTATTCCAAAAAAAGAAAATACCCCTCCTCGTTTCTGCTCTAAATAGTTTAGGGACAAGCTTCTTTCGGGCGAGGGAAGAGTGGAAAATTACTAGATGGCGTCAAGGAGAGTATATTGGGGAAGAGTTTTCTGCCAGTCAGAAAGTGCTTCTTGCCGATTAACTTAACAGAATTACGAAGGAAAGAAATGAAGATTAAAACGAGCTCTTTGTTATTCTAGACCGTCACAAATCTGGAAAAGCCACACACACCATATTGGAGTATCCGCGAAGTGCATGTTTTACAGGAATATTGAACAGAGAAGGATAAGAGATAGCTTACATAAGAATCATTTATTGATTTATATAATCCCGCCGAGTATTTTACGGCCTAAACCTTTACTATGTTGTTATTCTCAAAGCCCCCTATGAGGTGCCAGCACAATATGAAATGCATATATTTTAAGTACTGATTAGTAATTCCTTTTTACAGGTCTGATTTTTTGGCTGCTCCACCGGTGGCTCTCCGCCTTTCATATTACCTTGATCGGAACGTTACTCGCCTGCATTGGCATAATGACCTCGTCGTTCGCACCAAGCATGCCCTTTGTGACGCTCACATATGGTGGAATCTATGGTGAGAAAGCTTACGGATTCGCTATTGATTACAGACCTGACACATTTAGAGAGGCTCTAGGTTCAGGCATGGCCATCGTAAATGTGCATGTTTTATTGCTTTTGAAGAAAACGGAAGGCTGAATAATGAAAGAGTCGAAATTGAGAGTTTCGTTGAATGTAACACACTAAAGAAACGCGCGCAGAAAAGCATTCACCTATTTTTGTCCACTGATTTTCAGTGGCCTCTAGGAAGCTAGGTCTGCATTTGTATGCCAGACCATGATAATTCAAGAATATTTATATAGCGTAATGCAACGTTTTCCTTCAATATACTCCTGACAGTAACAGTTAAGATTACTTGGTCGAGATGTGCTTCTTATATTCTTACTTAAAATTCTCTCACTCTTGCAGTGATATTCTAAGGCAGTTACATGCTCTTGTCCGCTTTATACTAATGCCAACCAATGGTATAAGGAAGAAATCGGAAAAGAAGCGATTCTTGTTTTTGTGTCTCTGAATGCTAGCGAGATTTATTTACCGGCATTGTTTCATTTTCAAAATTCCAATAAAAACAGGAAAGAAGCAATTCAAGTTTTTGTTTCCCTCAACTGTAGCGAAATTGCTTGTGTAACCCTGTGTTCTTTTTAAGTTCAAATTAATTAGTACAAATAAGACAAGCCAATTAGAATGTAACCGCATAGAGTTGTGGAACTTGTGATTTGCTGTTGGTATGCTCATTGTTTGTACGCAAATTGCTTATACCTAAGATTTTTTTACTGAAGTTGAATATTTTACAAATAAGGGCACCACTTCAAAACACAAAATAACACAGTGTTTTAATGACTGAAACAGCCAAAACAACGCAGAACGACAGCTTCACTCATAAATATTCGAATGATGTAGAAATTAACAAAATAAACAGAGATACACTGCAATCACGTATCACACACCAGTCTATTATAGACTTAGTTATCTATAAATGAATATATATCTATACATATCATAATTCTAAGCCAATTGCTCGAAGCTCAAGAACGTTCGCCAGAAGAGCTTTTCGGAATGACAAATTAGAAAATAGATGCTACGGAATAGAGGAAATTTCTCATATTTTTTGTCGACAGAAATATTAAAGGGTGAAGCGATCATAAAAAGAGGTTGTAGTTTATGCTCAAAATCAGCAAGTGGAATCTTGCCCTCTCTAGCTGAGTGTTGCTTGTGATCACATAGGTTTTCTCTTAAGTTTAACCAAAGCTCCATTCATAGTAAGGTTTGACTGCACTCGGTAGTTTTGTGTGCTAGATTCTGTGGCAGTCAGATAATTTCTTCTAGAGTTTAAGAGGGAAACTCTAGGGGCCAGTAAGGGCCCCTAAAGATTCTTGTTCAAGCTATTCTAGTTGGAGAACAAAGACGACGAGAAAAAACGAGCATACCAAGCGGAGGAAGAAGTGTACAAAAACCAAGATGGCGATTAGAAGGCTACGTTCCGTGAATGCTTGCAAATTAAATTAGTATTTTGTTGACTTTAGATCACACTGAAGCGTCAACTAGGACGCGATAGATCCGCCAATACGCTTTAAACCCTAGCAGGGCCTGGGAAGATTTGGTAAACAGTCAATATAGAAGCGTGCGTTATGGCAGATACACAACCAAGATTCTAGAACGCTTCTTTAAGCGGTCATTTGGTACGCTGTTGATACTGGACCGCAAAATTCGGTGCGGACTCTCCAGTATCTTGTCCTTTCGGAAACGCTCTCGCATCGATGCCGGGTATTTTCGTATACACCTAGAATAGGGCGCGGTCAGTTTAATGCCTCAATTTAATCCCCTTCATCAAAGGATTTTTTTTTTGACGGTGAATTTATGCATATGTTGTTCTCTGTAGAGGATGTGATTATTAAATCAAAATTTATTTTGCAGTTTTATGCTCTGTCTAAGCTGTCCTCGCACATTATCCAAAAAGGCATAAGGTTTCAACCTGCATGTCCAGTTCTCAATCTAGCGGCAATAGGTTAAACTATTCTGATCGATGTTTTATTTTATATTCCTTTGATTTCAACTCTTTCACTTTGTTCTCTTGTGCTATAATTAATTAATATAAACTTAGTATTCGCGTGACAACGACGAATGCTATATTTGCGTGTGCCTGATTTCAATAAAAACTGCAGCTTAATTTAATAAATTCAAGGAGAAATTTTCAAATTATACAGATACTTTGCAACGTAAAATGAAAGATTTATATTAGCAATAATAATTTTGGTATCTTTTTTTTGCACAAGATAGCTGATGCTTTTTTAGTTTTAATTAGGATTTTTATAGTGGCGTTTAGATGGTTATTCAATGAGGTATGTTTTAGATGTAGTTGTATAAGTACAGGCGAACGATAAATAAAAAGCGAACGCATTGGAATAAAACGTCGGGAGCGGATACGTAAAATAATGAAGCTTATGCAGAGTGTCGCCGTTTTCTCGCTAACTGTTATATTCAAAGCTGGTGAATAAAACTCTAAACTTTTCCTGGTCTAAGGATGCCATCGCAAGACGTCTAGCTAAAATAACAATAACTGTGTGTACGTTGAGACAGCGGAAACTTAGTCAGCCCCTATGTGCATCTTGTGTCTAAATTATAGCTAAATGTAGCCAGTACAGCATCACTGCTAGCCTGGGGTCCTTAACATGCATCACACAGTAGTGAGACATGACCGCGCTTCGGTGCGGTGCTCATTTACATCAAAACGCACAGGGTGAGGATTGAGTCCAGGATTCCTGAGTTTTATTTTTGGCTTCAATTCTATGAAGCAAACATGAAAGACGTTTACAAATCTCCGTAATGCCGAATTAGAGCGCAGCTCTTGAGAAGGAGGAGGGGAGGGTACGGAGGGGAGGGTATGTCCTTCCTCCCCTTCGTACCCTCCCCTCCTCCTCTCCTGCTCCCCTAACATTTAGCGTGAAATTTTTGCTAAATTTCCCGCTAATTTCCAGATGAATTCAGCAAGAATTTCCCCGCAAAAGTTAGCGGGGGAAGTATTCCCGCTAAATTTAACTGGAAATATAACGAACATTTTCCGGCTACATTTGGCGGGGATATTTAGAGAAAGTTTTCCGCTAAATTGAGTTGAAAATTTAGCAAAAAAAGTTTCGCTAAACTTAGCGGGGAAATTGAATTGGTGTTGAGGTCAGGTGACGTCAATTTACCCGCTAAATTTAGCGGGGAAACTGTGACGTCCCATAATGCAACGCGCGCGGTTACGCCGACGCCGACTCCGACGACAGCGCCGACGCCGCTCAACCCGGAAAAAGGTGCCTAGGAGCTCATCTCTGAAAAAAAAAAAATTACTTGCATTCTAATTTACGCCTTGATTAGGTGTACGTTAGAATATACATTGCTAATTTGGCACAAGCTTTTATTCAAAGTATTTAAGTGAGTGCCCCGAATCCCTGCAGACGGGTTCAAAACTGATAACCTGCAAGCTTCACTCAACTCAGAAGTTAATTTGGTGTTGTAGCCATTCAAAATACTTTATAACAATAGCACCACACGACGCGCGGGGAGAAGAGAGGAATCACTCGTCTCATCAATGAGGAGTCAAACATCATCTCGGCAGTGACGTTTTTGGTCCTTGTAGGGAATCTTGTATTCTTTTAGTCGAGAAAAACAACGTATCACTCCGATTTATTACTCTCAACCCTAGAAGGCGAAGTGCTCCTCCGTAGAAACCGATGTGTTACGGACTGCCGTAGCAAATCAATTCAGCCGTGGCTACGACTAACAGACGATCGATGGATCTAGCCGCTCCGACACCTGACACCACTGCACCATTTGCTCAAGCCGCAGACTAACTTACTCGCTCTGATTGAATGATAGAGTGGAAAGACACAAAGGCGCAAGCGGTCTTTCTGTCTGCCCAGCAGTGCTTTAATTACAACTCGGACCCCTGAAATAAGTGTGGCCTTGTGTTAGGAATTGACGAAATTTTTCACCGCATACTTTAAATCTTTGTGTTGAACGTAAACCTTTTGGTGGACATCCACCTGGTTAGTAATGACAATTAATGTAAAAGTAAAACTCTAACCAAACAATAATACGGAGCCCGACGTTTCGAGGCCAGTTCGGCGCCTTGTTCACGGGTGACTGTTTTCGATATTGTCGTCATCTTGCAAATAGCCCGGGCAATATGCAAGACGACGATAACAACACCGGGGAATTTCCAAGACTACAATAAGAACGAGAACAGTCACCCGTGAACAAGGGGCCGAACTGGCCTTACAACGTCGGGCTCTGTAATACTTTTTGGTTAGAGTTTTCCTTTTACATTAATTAAATCCCTGTGAAATACAAATTTGAGCACATACAAAACAAACACGCGGTTTATCTTTTTTGGGTAAGCACAAAGTGGCGAGCAGCGTGTTAACCACGTAAAGAAATATAACGAACGTTTTCTGTTGCTTTTTTTTTTTTGCAGGAACTGGACTCGGGATGACTTCGTTCTCTCTTAGCATGCTCATCATGATGTGCTTCAACAAGTACAGGAGCATAGCTTGTGGACTATATTTCCTTGGCCTTTGTCTTCCTGCATTTGTGTTTCCACCTCTGCTTCTTGTTGTTGAAGATGAATACGGATTCAGATGTACTGTTTTTCTTTGCGGTGCACTCGCTATGAACGCCACTCCACTTGCGATGGTATTGAAGAAATCCTCTAAAATAAGGCGTAGGACGAACACCATAGAATTAGAAGAGCTCCCTGCAAGCCACTGTGAGGAAAATCGGAAAGACTCTAGCAAGATCACCATGATCGACAATACCTCTGGAAACCCCTGTTCCAAGATGCAACACTTACTTCGAGATTTTGTTAGGTTGCTCAGAAAACCAGCTTTTTATGTGTGTGCAATTTACGCAGTTTCTGTGGAATACGTTGGTACTTCGATTCAATCTACTATTGTTGACTATGCTAACGACAAAGGCTTCTCCCTCGCTGAGGCGGAATCTCTCGTGGCTTATACAGCTCCATTTACCTTCCTAGGGCTCTTAGTAATTCCAATCATTGCGGACCGAGGCTGCGTGAAGCGAAGCAACCTTGTTACGTTAAGCCTCTTCTTGATGGGTGTTTTAATTCTTGCCTTACCTGCGTGTTCAACGTTCTTTTCTCTTCTTCTTGTAAATATTTGCCTTGATGTGTTTTCAAACTTTGCCGTCATGATGATTATAGTTGTAACTATGGACTATGTCGGCGTCGATCGAGTCCCGACGTGCGCCGCTTTCAAGAGCTTGGCAATAGTACCTCTCCTTCTTTGCGGTCCACTGATAACAGGTAAGCCTTATTTGCATTGCGTAATGCTACATTGATTGTGATAATCAACTGATATTGAAATTTGCTGAATAACGGAGTGTGCATATGCCAAATGCTTATTCTGAATAGACTTTAGGAGTTTGGCAATGTATTAAAGTCATGCAACACTCTGATGATGATACGCAAAAGATATGGCATCATACATCACAGTGTTTGTTTTTTCCTAGTTCACAAAGACAATGAGACGCAAGGTTAAAAAAGTTAACATCCTCAGACTGGAATTACTGTGATTATTTTTTAATATTTTAAATTGTTTAGCAAACTGAAAAGGAGTTAAAGAAAAAAAATGTGAATGAGGAGGCTACTGAGAAGGTGGGTGAAAGACGTGGAACGCGGTTCGCACACCGTTAGAACTTTATGCTTACAACTTTGAGTTAATATATACAATTTCTCTTTAAAATCAATGCCATACTAGAACGTAATTTTAATAGGTTTGTGGAACTATCAACATGTTTAACTGTTTTATGTATTGTCTTTTTCATAGGAAAGATTTAGTCCAATCTTTTCACCATGCACCACACCGCTTCAGTCACGCGCGTTAAAGTATGCTTTGAAGTGGCAGCAAAATAGTTTTTTTTTATCTGAGATTGTTTTAGACAGACTAATTTCCAATATTTGCAATCATTCTCAGTTCATATTAAATTGACGGTTCTTTTAGAAAATATACGATTAACAACAATTCACATACAAGACGTGGCATTTTACCGTGCATGTTTTCTTTAATAGTGAAAACACTGAAGTGGTACGGAGTCTGTCAAACTACTAGTGAGTGTTAGTTTTAGATATTTTATATCATACGAGTGCCGTCGTTTTTCAGAGTATTAGCCTTTATTCAGCACGGTATTTTTAGTTTTTTATTCTGTAATCTCATCAGAAACGGCTGACAGTATTTTGAAACAAAAAAAAAAAATGACAATGACAGCTTTTGCCTGTCTGCTAAAACTAATACATTACTGCGTCCTTTTTTCAGGAATGTTCAGAGATTCAATGGGGACCTATGACAACTTCTACAGGTTCCTTGCAGCGCTGTTGCTTTTTTCTTCCTTCATGTTTCTAGTTCTGAACTGTTACGAAAAACTTATCAAAACGACGCGGACACTTGAAGTCACCGATCACAATAAAAAAGATGTCTACCGTCGTGAAAAATATTGAAAAAGAAAAAGAAAGAAGGAAAATAACCACTAAACAAACTACCTATTTTTTCAGACTAAAATTAGCGTTATATACATTCTTAAAAGCTAATTATCTACGCTATGCGGATTTTCTAGTAATGTGGACTAAACCAGAATTTGTTTTTTAAATTGTTCGTCATTGGTGAAGTTTTTATAATCACGCGGTTTTATGTCGATTTCTTTCTTGCATTAGTCAGCAGGAAAAGCCGTGGCTGCCTGTGCTCTTTTCGCTCATTACGACTAAGTGGGCGACACACAAAGCACGTAGCAGCATCATTTCTGAAATTTTGATTGAGAGTGTCCCTTCTTTGACAAAGGATGCTTTATACGGCCTGCCTCTAACCGTTTCCCGCTGTCACTCTCGAGAAAGATCCACAAAACACTAGCGCTCGCCAAATGCCGACGCATCACTCGGCTCCCGACTGATTGGAACCGAGTACTAGATGTTCAAACGGTAAAGATGCAATTATTAGTAGAGAGTTTTAGGGAGCCCTTTCTGCACATCCCCTACGGTGCGATGCGCCCTCCAATACAAACTGCGCATGCGCAACCACAGAAGACTGGCATATGCGCAGTTTGTACCGGAGAGCCCATCGTACGGTATGAGAAGCGCAAAAACGGTTCCCTAAAACTTTCTAATAAATTATATGTTTACCTCCTATACTTCGTTTCACCTTAAAGGGGTACTCCGCCGTTTTCTTTATAGTCCCCGATTTGCCTAAAAACTTGCTAAAAACACCTACGAACATCGCTGAACTAGTAACCCAAATATTTGGACAAAATAACTTTTTTTCGTGCTGTTACAGAATTTACAATTTTGGTCCTCGTCGTGTTTTTTGAAGTGAAAATGTCTACTGGCAACATTGAAAAAGTGACGTCATGGAAAGGCAGGGTTTCACTCATTGGGCTGTAGACTTTGTTCCCAACTGATTATAAACAGTTTTATGGTGTCAAATAAATGCTTGGGAAGATCGCTTCAGCTCCCGCGCAGCAGCACGAAACAAATGCTTGGCATAGTGCATTTTTAGACTGCCCGCGCGAACCGCAAGCCAACCATCCCGTGACGTCACGGTAATGAAAAGCGCGGGTATATTCGAATCCTCCATTCATCCAAGCATGAATCCAATCCATTCATCCAAGCATGAATCACCAACTTGCGCAAGCATCCACATTATCGAATCCTCGTTTTGGCGTCATTTTCATTTGCCGATTTCTCAATAACTATTTTAAATCTCGCGATACTAAATAGTATACCGGAAGGAGTAAAGGACGGCGATTTCGAAAATATACTTAGTTGGGGTAGCTCAAAAAATCGCCGGAGAACCCCTTAAAGTGAAGACGCAGCCTACACTACCAGCCGATGGAACGAATCAAAGACCGTCAAAAGCGCAACGTCATGGTGATTGTCAAGAGTATGCATGCGTTTCATCATCGCTGAATCAACCATGTGTGGGGAAAACCTAGTGACTTGCGCTTTTAAAGTTCTTTGATTGTCCCATCAACTCGTATCGTCGGCTGCGTCTTTCCTTAAAGTTAAACAAAGGTTAGATCACTGCCAGTGTGTAGAAATAAATAAATTGGGATGTCTCAGACCACAAACAGCAAGCGTGCCGCAAGGTAGTGTATTTGGGCCGTTTCTGTTTAAGTTTTATGTAAATAGCATTGCGAATATGGATAGTAATGTAGGATTTATTACCTACGCTGATGACACGAGTGTATTTTTTAGATTTCGACACAGTGCCCACAGTGCCCACGATGCTCATACAAAGTCCTTGTTGAATGAACTTAATATGATGCGAATACTAAACCACGAAAACTATGAACGTTTTCTCGCATAGAAAAATATTATAGTACTAGCAAAAATGTATTTATATCAATTACTAACCTCAATACAATGTTTATGAAAGTTGCTGTGTTAACCCGAGGTTAGTGGCAGACTCCACAACTATGTTAGACACATGCTGCAATCTACATTAGATTGCATTTTAAATACTTTGACGCAACTCAATGTAGACATATTGTATGAAAGCAATAAAAATGTACGTTTCTTGGTTGCTAAATGGTATCCCATTGCTGTTGTAAGTAAGAAAAAACCAGAATAGCTAATTGTTTTTCTTCTAGCACCTACATATATTGCTTTATATTTTTTGTACAATATTGTTTTTATTTTGAATATTGTGTATGTTCATGTTGTTTTCATGCTTCCGAGGAGGAGCCAGAGGCTTGCCAATTAACACGCAACCTTTTTTTTTTTTACCTTCCATCTTTGAGTGAAGAAACATAAAGATTTGAATTTGAGTTGCCACAGCGCCAGCAACGGCGGCGTTGCCGCAGAATCTAGCTTGACGCTGCATTTGCATTCTGTATTACCACGGACTTTCAAAAGATAGCGGAGAATGTGGCGTTTGATTGTCCTTATCACTGGGGTTCAGGTCTATGCAATTTGATTGTATTCCTTGTCTTCGCAATAAACACAATATGCTGTACACTTTATCTCACGTATCTGAAACCAAGAGCTGGAATATCTTCGTTTTCTGTGCTTGGACACTTTATGTGCGGAAGAGAGACCCTTGTGTCCAAGTTTTTTTTGACGGGCTGCATCCTGTCCACGGCTCTGCAGGGTCCTTACACTACAGGTAATGTGTCGTCTTAACCTGTGTAATTGTCTTTTATGTCGCCAACTTTCTGACATATGCCGACTACAAACTATCCTAAATAGCTTATGTTCTTTGTAGTCGAGGTATGTGAAGCGATTCCAAGTGCTATTGTTTATAATAGGTATGCCCTCTTCTCGAATCTTGAGAGTACTGAAATATATCCACCAGATATTTATATGTTTGTGAATGTTTATCTTTTAACCCGAAATGAAGCAGAATAAAGTTATTAGCATTCTAAGTTAAAGGGATAATTTTGACCCTTACACAATTGACACATTCCATGGATATTTAATAAAAACCAAAGTCAGCATCAGTGTTTGTGAGCTAGTTTTGGACCCTAAAAAGAAACACAAGAACATTTCAGGAATGTTTGTTTATGGGCATCAGGATGGGATAGTGAGCCCCATCTTGATTTGCGACAATGTCAGAGGTGATACTCAGAAACAATACCTGATTCTCGCCACTCCCTTCTATCTCTCTCTCTCTTACCTTTTTATTGATTTGAACCCGTGCTTGCTTTTTTCAAACGCGTTTATAGACTGGTGTAAACAATCCGGATTGCTTTGCTGCTCCACACGGCAGTACATCTTTGTCACCAGATTTGTGCTGTGATATCTCTAGGTGAAGAAAATCTCAGTTCTCTTTCAACTAAAAAAAGCACAAGTTTCGTAGAACTATAAATTCATCGAGTCCTTTTGTTAAGCTTTTTTCATATACATTTTCGCGCGTTCACCGACCTATTGTTGAAAACATTGCAGTGTATTGAAAATATCAAAATCGAAACTAGGATGTCTTGACACGCGCTCATAGTTAATTCCCAGTGACAATTGAAGTGGTTCTACCTTGAGCATATCGTACTGGAAATTCATTAATAACAAGGTAACCGTAATTAATAATCACGGGAAACGACTACAGCGGTAATGGACACATACGATTTCGCCCGCCGCGAGTAAATCAGGCGTATTTACAGAAGCAATTAACAAGTAAAGAATACGTTATTGCCCAATGGATCTTGCCACTTGGGTTATGCTACATTTTTACACCGCTTATCACCCGAGTGAAAAATGCTGATTTCAGTAGTCTGTGAACGCGCGCGGGGAGACCGATAATACGGGGAAGAGAGCTCCTGTGCATGGGGCTACGAAGGCGTTCCCTTCCCTGTCTTGCGGCGCATTTTGTCAAAATAAGTCATGTACCAACTGGCCCATCTGTCACTTTTGATACGAAGGCATTCCACAGCCCAACAGATAAAAGAGGGGACAATGCCAAAAATGTCATTTTACGCGCTGCTATTATTTTCAACTGGGATGGGAAACGCCTAGTGCGCATGCGCAATAGCACTGGTGACTCGTCAGTTTCCACCAAGAAAATAAGCGCTCGCAAGGTGTACAGACCAACGTTACTAGATTAATACAGTTGCAGAACTACCGAGGAAGTGAGTACCCCCCCCCCCCCCCAATCACACACACACACGTCGGTTCAAGCGCCATCTACACTCTCGTTTTAAAACTGTATGTTCCATAGAGTAGGTAAACGACATCTAGACGCTGTGCTTTGAAACATACGTATTCCATGGAAAACATAGTTACCGTAGCAGCCGTACCCCAAATCGGTGGCGCGTCGAACAATGGGAGGCGAGCTGTGGGACAAAAAAGGGCGGGGGGAGGACTGCTCGTGCAAGCAGAGTCAATGGCAACTCCGTAACTGAGGTTATCTAGTACGTTGGTGTAGACCCTGATACAGAAATGGGTGTCGAAGTTGTAGATAGCTACTTAAAGACTCTGATTGACGGTCAGTATAACTTTGTTAAAGAGAAACTCCGCTCGACAATAAAACCAAAATAAATGACTGGTACCGCTTTAGTGGCACGAAATATGATCACAGCCGAAATATTACGTTAAGGAGAAGTCGCGTACTCTACTAAAACCGATTTTAAAGATGCGACCAGATGCTCTTCAGAGGGCGGCAAGCGGATTAGCTTTTAGTCAAGGAACACTGGCGCAGCAGCCTGTGACGTTATGTCGCAGTGAAGCTGCGGTTGATTGGTTGTACCGCGTACCACAACACAACGATAACGTCACGTCGCCGCCGTACGGCAGATGATCAGTGTTGACATCCCTCTAGCAGTAGTGACTCGGTTTTGCCATAGACGCCCGAAACCAAATTGGAGCCGTGATATTATAAAAATACGCACAATATCGGTAACAACAATCGTTCCTTGTAATTCAGGGACAGTGCCTAGCTGAAAACAGTCGTAGTCCCAATTCGAAAATATTGACCGGAGTGGCACGTTAAGAAGAACATTCGATAAGACATACCTTTTGTTGAGTATGCTTTTTGGGAGAAAGGACATCAACCCATGGGCGACAATCTGAAGAGAGTTGGTGATTGACTTGTAGCAAGGTGGTCAGTTGGGCGAGTTGGGACGTATTAAACATGGTTAAAGTATCACACAAAAAGACAGAGACAGAGGTCTACGTTGTGGGTCGCCTGTCAATACCCCCCGATCAGGCCGAGTTCCTCTCGCTCCGAGGAAGTCACACGAGGAAGCGCTATCATCAAGAAAGGTTTTATCGATGCTCAAGGTTAATGCTGAGGAGGGCCAAGGCTGCCATGTGATCCAGGTCTTTGTTTGGAGCGGCTGCCCGGCACAGGCTCTTCTGTAAGTCTCTGCCTTGGAACTGCACGTGTCCTCGCCCGCCGCGAGCCTCCTTTTCCTTCTTCTTCGCTCCCGGCGCCGTTGCTCCACGTGCCGTGCGGCTCATTGTCCCCCGGACTCCCCTCCCCTCAAGCCTCAAACTCCGGGAGGGGGGGGGGGGGGGGGGGGGGGTCCCGAGCATCCCGAGTCACTGGACCGTTCGCCAAGCACTCCTCCAGCTCGCCCATCTTCGCGTTGCTGGTGGCGGTGGACGTGCACCAAGTAGTCCGTGAACTCCTTGTAGGGGGACTTGATGAGCTTCCGCTCCCGCCACAGGTCCGGGCTCAGGTAGCTGTACGTCTCCTGGATGGCCAGGTAGGCGGCCTTGGCAAAGTTGCCCAAGATGGCCGTCGAGCCGTGGGCCGAGGTGTAGCAGTTCTCGATGCCCGCCATGTGCTGCAGCTTCTTGGGCACTGGCGCGAACACGATGTCCGTGCTGCGGGGCGCCGGGATCAGCCGCACCAGCACGCTGCCGCACCTGCCAGTCACCTTGCACGGGACGGTGTGGGGCTTTCCGATCTTGTTTTCCCCATTGCCTCTGCGGACGGGGATGACGGACAGCTTGGCCAGGATGATGACTCCACGGATGGCCGTGGCCACCTCTTTGGAGCACTTGACACCCAGGCCCACGTGGCCGTTGAAGTCCCCAATGGCCACAGAGGCCTTGAAGCGGGTGCGCTGGCCGGCACGCGTCTGCTTCTGCACCGGCATGATCCTCAGCACCTCGATCCTTCATGCGTGTCCCTGGGACTACCCCGGTACTACACGTCTCCGCCGCCTTGCCTTCGTTGACATGGTCGATGTCGGGTTTGCTCACCCCGTCTCTGCCAACCGAACGTGCTTTGAAAATCGAATGGTTCCTGTCATTTTGCTTTTCTTAAGTTTTTTTATTTTATGATTTGAATAATTTTTATTTATGCATTTGTCTCAGTCTCCCGAGCCTTCCTCCCACCTTCCCGGACGAACCTGACAATATTTGGCGAGCCTGCCAAGATTGCTGGTCCCTTACAGCATAGTCATATTTTTTTTTTTCCGGAGAGTGAGAAGGGTGATGGAGATCTGAGGCGTATTTCAACCAAATGCCTTGCTAGGGGGAGCACATTCCACTCCGCTCATTTGCATTAGAGAAAACGCCTACAGCGCCGAATCCAGCCCTGAAAGAGGCCAGGTGCGCGCCGAGTCGTTTCTTCTTTTTTTGCCAAATAAGCTATCATCATCATCAGTCGCAGATATCACACGGCTACGCACTACGCTACGCCGGCGGTCGGCGCGCTAGTGCAATCTAGTGTCTCGAGGTGTCAAACACCTCAAATGTGCTTCGTGGTGTTTTCGTTTGATACTTTTTCGAAACTATGCACACGATATACCCCGAGTTTCAGCAAACATTAGTTTAGGTTCCGTTTCTGAATTTGGCTTTTGGAAACAAAAATCTCCCCAATTATGTGTATTTTGCCGTTTTGCGTTCAAGAGACAATCTGTTATTTCCTGTACAGCATTTGTTATTTCAGCGATGTTCGCCACTAGTAGGGCGTAGTTTTAGAATTTGTATCCCATAAACAAGGAAAGACTATTGCCCTTTCTTTAATACCTACTGTTTGTAAGCAAAGCATTTTGTCTTTAGCTTTTAGTCTTTATTAATTTGGCTCTGGAGAGCTGCGGCACTGTGGAAAGGCAGCAGCTCGTAAGATGGAGGCCCGTGGTGCCGCGTCTAGTGAACAGGATAATGTGATGAGTATAGACATGCAAGATGACGACGACATGAATTGTTGGTATTAAGGAGGATGGCAGTCCAATTCGCAGACATACAGATTTCGTAAAGCCGTGTTGGGCGGGTCAGCAGCGAGTCTTGGGGATCTGGCACGCCGTTCGATCGGTGCATGAAGGAGCCCCAGGACCATGATGGCGCTGTTGCTCACCGGGGTCCACTGGGGTCGAAGCATCGGAAGGGTGCATCCATCTGCGGGCCGCTTCAGCTGACAGGGTGGAGACACCACTGGAGCCAATGGAGCGCTACAATATGGCGCCTGAGTTCAGTATTAGCTCCACATTTGGTGTTGGTCCTGTAGAGTGTGTGCGACAAAGTCGTGGTACAAAAACGTTTTCTTTAGCGAAAGTTCTGAAAAGACAGACGCAATATGACGCCGGTGAGAGCATCGCAAAGTTCGCCACAAAATGGCGGGTGTCTCCACCCTGTCAGCGGAGCGGCCGGCAAATGGAGGCACCCGAAGCATCAGGCCACAAGGAGATAGCCCAGTCATTAAGAAGAAGCTGCCGCCTCCGAGGAACCGAGGCCCAGGGCCCAGATTGAGGCACCGCCGTCGCCCGGTGTGTCATCCTCTCAACGTCGTCATCGTTGTGTTCTTTATGTATACGCGTACATATATATATATATATATATGTAAATAAAATACGATTGATAAAAAGACACGCAATTGAACAGCCAGCGTCGCGCCCATCGGGCACTGTCTTTGAAGGAAAAAGCCATCCTCGAAATCAACAACTACCATCATCATCACCATCATTTACCGCCCAATAGTCGAGACCTTCCCGACGATAAATGGCTCTCGCGACCCACAAAACCTGTCCGCGCTGAGGCTATTGTATTTTCGATGGGTGGAATGTATTCCCCCTTGTAAAGTATTTGTTTCAACTATAAAAATTACAAGTTAATTGCGGTAGCTAAAGAATTAGGCTATACCGCGACAGATTTGAAGAAGTGGCTGAATGAGGAGAAAGTCCGGATAAGAGCAGAAAGAGGTGAGGAGCGCGAGCACTCGAGATTAGAACGGGAGGTTGTTGAAAGAACTTTAGTGGCGGAGTGCGCGAAGCTCTTCAGGGAGAGGGAGGTGGTTGAACTGCGAATAGCAACGAGCAATAATGCACGTAACAGTTCAGAAGATGTGGAAGGCGCGCGTGAGGAACCACCAGGCTCGAGGGGCTTTGGGAGTCCACATAAGCTCATCCCGCAATTTAATGAGCGGCGAGACTACCTAGACGCATACTTGCAGCACATTGAGCGCAGCGCAACAGGCTTAGGATGGCCTCAGCAGAAGTGGGCCACTAATATGGGGATTTGCTTAACCGGGGAGGCACTCACGGTTGTCGCTGGGATGACACCTGGAGATGCGTTGGACAATGCCAAGGTGAAGCTAGCACTTTTCCAGCGTTTTCGTTATACGAAAGAGGGATACCGCGACAGGTTCCGAGAATCCAAGCCGAAAGACGGCGAGACAAGAAGACAGTTTGCGGTCCGAATGGCGGGGTACTTTGATAGGTGGATTGAGATAGCAGGGCTTGATAAGACTTTAGAAGCATTGGGAGACAATATCTTGGTGTAGCAGTTTTTCTTGACCTGCTAAAGCAGGCTGGCAGTATTCCTAAGGAAGCGGAACTGTTAAGGTTTTGACAACGTGGCAGCTAAGGCTGACCTGTTTCTAGAGGCTCAGGGGCAACCTAGCACAAGAAAACAAAGAGGCGACGAGATGGTAAATAAACAAAATGCCGTAAGCGTGCGGAATCGTAGAAAAGGTGATGTTCAAAAATGCATCCGTTGCTTCTTGCGTGGAAAGTCTGGGTACAAAGCTGAAAACTGCAGATGGAGTGCACAATTAAGTACAAAACGAGCGTGTTGGTAACAGTAATTAAACATGAGGAAGATACACAGAAAGGGGGGGACGGACAACGAAGACTTCCAACTAGCAACAACATTTATTGACCCGAAGTTTGCATATATAGGTGAAGGAGGGGAGGGTGAAGGACACCACACTGGAAAGAGGGGAAAGCGATGGGAGAGGGTATGGAGGCAAGAAGTGCACAAGAAAGGAGGGTTCTGCTGTGTTGAAACTCTGGTCGCAGTGGTCACAAGGATGACGTTTGTAGAGAAAAACCGAACGAGAGACCTCAAGCTTCGTGTCCCTGGACAATGTCCCCAGGCAACTGCGTCAAGTCCGATGACTGCTGCGTCACCTTGAGTAATGGCGATAAGAATCCAGTTGTTAACGCTGCCGTGGGAAGGGCCCCGAAGTTGTTAGTAGAGAACATATGCCCGTCGTGGAAGGTCGTCTCGGGGACCAAATGATATCGGTATTAAGAGATACCGGATGTAATTCCATTGTACTTAGCGAGGAGCTGATTCCTTAAGTGAACCTAACTGGCAAGTCGAGTCCAGTGTTTCTGCTCGATTGAACAATTCGGTATTTACCTGAGGCGGAGATGTTTTGTGCAAACGCCCTTCTACGCAAGGAAGGTGTTAGAAAAGTGCTTCAACAATTCTCTATATGACCTGGTACTGGGGAATATAGCGAAAATACGAGATGCTAATGACCCGAACCCAGCTTGGGTAAAAGTAGATGAGTTGGCGGGTGAAAGATCGGATGATGATTTAGAGGTGAATTGGCGTACCGGTAAGCAGGCAGATGCCGGCAAAACTCTCGATTTGAGTTACAACAAAAGGGACTTGTCACATCAGGTGGAATCAACAGAGGTCGTTGCATTCCATAATACAGGCGTCGCACGAAATTAAGCGAAGGGTGAGAAGCCGCTGAGTGTACCTCAAGTGGCGATAATCAATGCAACAGCGGTGGAACTCGCTAGAGAACAGAGAGCAGACGGAACTCTTACTCGGTGCTTCGACGAGATCGTAACGATCACAAGAAGCACAAGTGCAGGACCAAGTTCCAGTTCTTGATAAAGACCAATCTTCGGTACAAGGTGGCGGAATACTCTTCTGGGCGAAAGACGGAACAGCTGGTTCTCCCGAAAACGTTCCGCGCCGCCGTTGTCACTCTCGCACATGACAGCAGCATGTCAGGACACCAGGGCGTGAAGAGTACGCTCAACCAGGTTGCTGAAGAATATTTTTGGCCAAGTATGCGGAGCGAGATTAAGAGGTATGTTCGATCATGTGATGTATGCCAACGTACGATACCTAAAGGTAAGGTTTGTAGGGCACCTATAGAAAAAATACCAACTATCAAGACACCTTTCCAGAGAGTCGCGATAGACATGGGAGGTCGGACGAAGACTTTTCACGTCAACATGTTGAAGAAGTATGAAGAGAAGGAAGGTAGTCGGCAGGAGCAGGCACTTTGCAATGCTGCAGCAAGCACTCACGAAATGGACGACTCCTAGACATGACACCGAAGAGACGGTCATATTCCAATGCTGAGTATGACAAGGCAGCAGGGGCGGCAGGATGTTATCATAAGCGAGATGTTAGAAAGAGATAAGTCGTGTGAGGCACGCGAGGTAATAATGGAATTCGACGACATCTTTTCTGATATTCCTGGTAGGACAGATCTCATGACTAGTGACCTTCGGCTCTCTAACCGATTACAAGTGAGACAGTATCCGCTATACCTTTGGCTTTCAAGATGTAGTCGAGAATAAAATCATAAGATGCTCAAGTTGAACGTAATAGAGAAATGTACGCCATCCTACAATGCCCCAGTGGTCATTGTGAAGAAGAAGAACGGGTCGAACAGATTTTGTATCGATTACAGACGGCTGAATGACGTCATACATCTGACGCAGAGCCAATACCAAAAATCAACATGACATTGGTCAAGGCAGGACAAAAGCGTTTCTTCTCGAAACTTGACGCAGCCGAAGGCTATTGACAGATTCCGATGGAAGAACACGCTAAGAAGAAGACGGCTTTCATCGTCGACGAGCGGGCATTATCAGTTCAAGTTTATGCCGTTCGGTCTCAAGACCGCCTCTGCTATGTTTACAAAGCTGATGCGCAAGCTGCTAGACGGTGTGCGAGACGCGCATCACTACATCAACGATATCCCAGTTGCAACGAGTTCATGGACATGGGAGGACCATATAAAGACGCTCAGGGCCATTATCGAACGTCTACGAGCAGCGAACATCACAGTAAAACCGAAGAAATGTCAGATAGGGTTCGAAGAAATTAGTTTCCTTGGACATGAAATTGGAATAGGAAATATAGCACCGGATGCACAATCATCGAAAGGATCCAAGATGCACCAAGACCGCAAACAAAACGCCAAGTTCGATCGTTTCTCGGACAGAGAGGATTCTACAGGCAGTTTGTACCGAACTACGCAGAAGTCGTAGCACTGTTGGTAGACCTGAATAGAAAGAGAGAATGTATTGGTGTCAAGTGGGGCCCGAGGCAAGAGGAGGCTTTCACTGAACCAAAAAGACAGTTGGACCAGCCACCGATTCTGCTGTCACCAAATCCTGAGAAGGACTTTAGTGTTACGCACTGATGCGTCCGAAGCAAGTTTGGGGGCAGTGTTATTGCAGAGAAGGAAGGGATGCTGCACCCAGTAAGCATATGCCTAGTCGAAAACTGACTAGCTGGGAAACGAACTTCACCACCGTGTAAAAGCAATGTCTAGCGTTGGTTTGGGCAGTTGGCAGGTTTAAGCTCTTTTTGTACGGTAGGATATTTCGCGTCCAGACTGACCATCAGCCGCTGGAATTTCTCAACAAGGCAAGACTCACGAATAGTTGGTAATAATATAGAGCATGGCGTTGCAAGATCACAGTTTGAATGTAGAGTATATTAGAGGTAGGGATAACGTGGGAGGAGACTTTTTAAGTCGGCTCTAGAGTTCCTTCAAGAGAAAGATAGTTCACTGACGAGAGCTGATTAAGTTGTGCTTGCCTCAAATCCGTACATACGTCAGCGGTATCGAGGAGCCACTGTCAGTATTGACTTATGTTCTAACAGGTACCAACCTTTGTAGCTGGTCAGTGTTGTCGGTTCTTTTAAGTGTGATGTTTTTTTATTGTTGTACGCTATTCGGATAGAGTGTTCTGAAGAAGATTCGGCCTACTACGTTGTGATTTAGTGTATGATTGAAGTGCAAATTTGTGATTCTTTGTTTGTAAATCTTTTTTTTTCGGTAAAAGTGTGAAATAGTGCGACATTTCGGCAAGGATTGGGTGCTGGCGTGATCGTTGGTGGGCTGTGAAAGCGTGGTGACAAAAGCTCGTCTTTTTCGGTTGTGGTCAGCGATGTTCTGACGGTACCCTGAAGAAACTAAAGGGACACGATAGAAGTTTCTTACAATCTTATCGTGTTTGTGGGGTGATGTCATGATTCGGGGGAAAAAAAAAGGAAGGAAGAGAAGTGAAGAGGAAAATATCGATATCGTGGGTGCGGGGGAATTTGAAGCCGAACCAAGAGCCGCGACGGTCGGCTGCTCGAGTGGTGCATTTCCCGGCTCCGTCTCGACGTCAGTTTCGCTGAACATCAACGTGACCGGCTTCGGCTTGGCTTCAACACGGTGACCATCAACGTACCCGGCTTCGTCCCGGCGTCAGTGTCGCTGAGCATCAACGTAACCAGCTTCGTCCCGGGATCGAGGCACCCGGACCCGAAATAACCAACTTCTTTCCGACATCGCGGCACTCACTACTTCATCAACGATGGGCCAACATTCAAGGGCACCAGCGACCCGAGCACGACTCCCAGTAGTGAATATACTGCCAACCGAACGTGCTTTGAACAGTCCAGTTCCTGTCCTTTTGCTTTTCTAACGTTGCTTCTATTTTCTTGTGTATTTCCTGATTTGAATATATTTTTATTCATGTATTTAACTCAGTCTCCCGAGCCTTCCTCTCACCTTCCCGGACGAACCTGACAGCCGTTGCTAAATATATTGGTTTTGTGGCATTTAGGTTGTTTCTGACAAATTAAATATGTAAATAACGCTGTTAGCCCATCATAACCAAGACATCTGTTTTTCATGATTACACAAAGTAAAAAGAAATGAATACGTATGTTTCGTATATCATTTATGACAAATCTAGTAATTATGTAATTATTACCAAAAACAACGAGAAACGACATTGCTCTTAGCGACCTTTAAATCTAAATTAGTATAGTCTTTGTACCTTTTTGAGCGAATTCTTGGATTTTTATGTGTCTGCCATTGAGCACCGTTAATGTACCCGTAAGTCTGAATAATTATGTTCACCATAATTATTGCGTTTATTAAAGCGCAAGGGTAGTGTTTTTTTGAAGTGCAAATAAAGCTTAGATTACTAGAAGTTTCCAAAGCTTGGGATCTTACATTGCATCTGAAAAAAAGGATATAGTATAAATTTTCAAACTTCATGGAGGAAGGTCAAACGAAACTACATCTCCAGATTTATAAAGTTAACATTAATGTATCACAGATCTCAACCCAATTTACTGAAACACTGGAGTGATCGAATAAATCCTTTCTAGAAAAGACTATTCCAGATACATTTTTAATATTGAAAGTCGGGACCATATGCTAAAAATTTATTGAAACGTTAAAGTAAATATAAATAGAAGAATCAATCAGTCCTTGCTCTATTTTGAGGCAAAACAGCTGGCAGGCCTTAGAGCAGCCGGACGTAGACATGGGGAAAGAAAAGTAATGCGACATATTACTAACCAGTATTTTCTACGTAGTTCCCCTGCTGAATTTCATATTCAATATTCAAACGCTCATTTTCTGACTAGTGGGGCCTTGTATGCGAGCGGAGCTGGCTGCGTCCTCTTTCACAGTCCTTGTATCTGACTGGAATGGTGTTCGGAAACCTCCTCTTGTTTCGGATATTTCAGACAGGTGAGTTGGACACGCCCATTTTGTCTATTTATTCGATTACACTAATCAAACTTAGTGACATCCAAGAGAACATCAAGTAATCTTCGAACTTTTCTAAATGGTTGCCCGAATAAACATTGAGATTCAAATAACACAAAAAAATATATCCGGTTAATTTCCCTGTTAGTGAAGTTTTACCACAGAAGCATATTATAACTGATGTTTAGTTTCTCTAGCTGATCGTAATAATCTTCAGAAACAAACTTGCGAAAGACTTCCAGCTTGCCACGAGTGAAAATCTTGTAAAAATCTACCATGATTTTCATATCATGTTCCATGAGTGCGTGCTGGGTTCCTGGTACATCACTTGAGGACTAGGCAGGGGAGTAAAACTTGATCATTCGCAGTCCTAGCATTAGAGGCTTATTGGTGCCGTGAGGAGGTTTCTGAGACCTCTCAAATATCGCGATAACTCACTCTGTTGGCTCTAAAGGCTGTTTAACATGCTGCGATTCTCGTCCGAAATCGGTGCGGTTTCCAGTAAATGTGCGATAAAAATCGCAGTCGCACTGTCGTAGCGGCTCGGCGACTGGTTTTCACCAAGTTGGTGTTTTGTCACAGAGTCGGTGCGATCACTTCATCGTCAACCAGCCGTTCATTAGCCAGCTTTCATCCGCGATAGTTGCGTATTCGAAAATAAATTCTTAATCATTAAAACTAATTCTTAATTATTAAAAATTTCTAGTTACATATTTTATTCGTAAAACATTTGTGTTTATTAAGACGTTTTTGTTGTATTTTATGCAAAGTCAAACTCGTCGCGTTCGTGTCCGAACAGCCGGCCGCGCCGACAGAAATCGTGCGGTTGTTGGAGCATGTGAAATCAAACATCGCGATCGCACTCGCTGCGTCGGCTGTCGCACCGATTTTTTTCGCAACAGTCGCTGCATGTGGAACAGGCTTAAGCATCCTAGAAATTCTTGAATCTTAACAATATGCGTCCAATTTTCCAATTAAAAAAAAAAAAAAAAAAGATCGCGACACCGAGGTAACTTTCGGCGATGGGAGGAGCATTTTCTGAAACCAGGACCACTGTCAACCAATAGCAAGCAAAGGAGCGTCGCGCCTCCGACCGATAGAACCGCATAGTGATATTGCCGCGAACGCAGCTCACCAAGTAGGCAGCGCGCCCGTGGCCTAACGCGGCTTAGAGGATGTTGGCGACTGTTTACGCAACGGGCGGGTCGTAAATTTTACCCACTTTCAAGGGGTCAGTCACGCCCGTTTAGACCGAGCGTATGTGTCGGTCGATTTAATACCCCTTTATCGCGATTATCGGGTGTGTCCTGTATGATTTAGCGACCATTGTCTAGTTGAGTTTTCTATCCGCAGTAAAAATGAATCAAAAAAGGTGTTCAGTTGGGAACTATGAAAATTAAACGCAAAGCTTTTGAAAGATGAAAACTTCATGAATCGAGTTCAAGCTGCGGTGGAACGAATGAAAAATGAAGACAAATCAGTTGCGTATGGCCATAAATGGGAAGTCCTTAAGCAGGCCATCGAGATGACTGCTCTGAAAAGAGCTATACTTCGTTTCAGCTTCGGTCCGAGCGCGGCCGATGTTATGAGCCGAAGGGCCAATCAAACAGCGAAAGAGGCACACGTCATGGCGGGCTCTCTGCAGTTGATAGGAGCAGCCGGTATTCGCCGTCTCTTTGTGCACGCTCCTCCGCCGGCTATACTTCGTTGCAGCTTCGGTCCGAGCGCGGCCGATGTTATGAGCCGAAGGGCCAATCAAACAGCGAAAGAGGCACACGTCATGGGGTGCTCTCTGCAGTTGATAGGACCAGCCGGTATTCGCCGTCTCTTTGTGCACGCTCCTCCGCCGGCTAGTCATATATCAAGCGCAGAAAGCACGCCGTGACGCTGCGCTTTTTGCGCTCTTTGATTGGCCCTTCGGCTTATAACATCGGCAACGCTCGGACCGAAGCTGAAACGAAGTATAGTCATATATCAAGCGCAGAAAGCACGCCGTGGCGCTGCGGTTTTTGCGCTCTTTGATTGGCCCTTCGGCTTATAACATCGGCCACGCTCGGACCGAAGCTGAAACGAAGTATAGTGCAATTAAGTATGAAGAAAAGAAAAATGAAAAGTTAATGGGCTCAAACTTGCAGGCGATGGTGGAAGAGGAATGCAGATCGCCGGGTGCGTTCAAGGACGATATTTTATCTTTGAAAAACAAAAAAAAAAAAAAACTCGAGTTGCTACATAGGGAACGTTATCGCGGTGCCCTGGTACGAGCTAGAGCCGCCAGACTGATAGCGAGTGAGGCGCCTACTAAGCGAGCTCTGGGCATGGAAAAAACGCATGCGCGTCGTAATGAAATTGCAGAAATTGAAAAGGACGAGACGGTCACAAGCGATAGTGTGGAAATCGAGAGGGCATTTTTTGATTATAGACTCCTTTCGAAATTCGCGTGCCGATTATTAGAAGGTCGGAACCACTGCACAATGGCGGAAAAACTGGCGGCGTAGAACTTGCAAGTCATTCCATCAGATAGCGAACGTTCGGAGCGCGTTGGCCAACGGAGCAGACGAGACAATCGAACAGCGGGGAAAGCGCAACGTCACTGCGCTCATCACCTTTTTCTGTGGGTGTGTTTTTTTTCTTCTACTCCAAACAAACGCATAAAGTGTGCCGTGACGTTGCGGTTTTAGTCCGCCATTGTGCAGGGATTCCACAGCTGCCAACAGAGGGCCGTATTTCGAAAGGGGTCTATTACAGCACGTTATTTTCTTACAATCTCGTTAATGTTGAGGGGTTTAAAAGTGAAGTTTTGTTTCGCATGCCGCGTTTAGACGATACAACAAACTCAACTTTAGAAGGTCCCATCACGTGCGAGGACGTTAAGACGGCAATAGAAGCTTTGAACCCCGGGAAGTCCCCGGGGCCGGACGGACTAAGTGCAGGATTTTATAAAGCTTTCAAAAATATATTGTCTCCTTTTTTAGCAAATATTTTCAACGAAGCTTTCGACCTCAACATTCTTCCGCCTTATTTCTTAACGTCTCATACTGTCCTCATTCCTAATTTTGTAATCATTCCTGATTACAAAAGACTGATGAAGATCTTGGCCAGAAGGCTCCAAAGCGTCATAACCGAAATTGTTGGATCTCACCAAACCTGCGGAATAAAGTGAAGAACTATTTTTTACTAATATTCATACAGTGCGGAGCGTCTTGGAGTGTTGCGATGCCAAGCAGAGTTGCGCAGTGATGTTACAAGTAGATTTGGAGAAAGCTTTCGATCGGGTTAAACATGATGTACTTTTATTTGTTTTGGATCATGTCAACGTCGGATCAGTTATACGGGAGGGTGTGCGCAGGGCGTACAGTGGTTGTACTACTAGGCTAATAGTAAATAAGTCGGTAGGGAAGCGTGTTCAGGTGCAGCGATCTGTCTGCCAAGGATGTCCGTTATCACCATTGCTTTTTTGCATTTACATAAAATCCTTTTGTTTAAGTATCATCAAAAATAGTAAAATAAGCGGCTTTAGACTACATTCATCAGAAGTCAGTGTTTTGGCTTATGCGGACGATATCGCTATTTTCTGTACCAACCTAGAGAGCGTCGTCGAAGCAGTGATTACTGTTAAGCGTTTTTGCGGTTTTAGTGGAAGTGCCGTTAACTGGAAGAAATGTCTAGGTTTCTGGCATGGGGACTGGTGTGTAACAGCAAGCGTGTTTGCGAATATAAGGTGGGTATCTACCCCTGCTAAGTATTTGGGTGTACCTCTCGAATATTACCGCGATAGCGAGCCTTACTGGCGCAGTCAAGTTGGTAAACTCCGCAACAAAGCCGAGAAATGGAGGGGCTGGGGTTTTTCTATTTTCGCGCGCACCACAGTTTGCAGTTTGTTTCTTGTAAGCAAGCTGCGGTACGTAATGCAAGTGTGGCATTGTTCTAGAGTGAACGTGCAGAAACTTCACCGTGTTTTTGCAGTTTTTATGTGGAGCTCGTCGTGGGAGAAAACGAACATAATGAACCTTTTCCGGCGCGTCCGCGAGGGCGGACTCAGCTTGTCGCACCTGTTTTTGCGTCAAGTAGTAAACCGTTTCAATTTTTTTCGAGATGCAAGCTATCCTTTTTTGCACACTGTTTTTCAAGTAAGGCTGGGTCGGATTTTGCCTGAGTTTGTGATTTCTTCGTCCTACTTGCCTGGGGGTATTCATGGGTACTTTAAAGAAGTGGTGATGCCATGCCGTTTTTTATTAACTCGTTTTTCTCACGGGTATCTGAGTGAAGTGACACGTAAAAGACTGTACAAAGAGTTTTGCGACATTGTTTATTCTGTTCCAATGTACAGAGCTTTGTACTCCGCTGGCCCTGGTCAGGACGTATTAAGAAAGGGTGAAAAGAATGCTAGTGCCACCCGGTGTTAAAACGTTTTTCTTTAAATTGCACTCTGGTACCCTACCGTTAAAGAAGTGGATGGAGGATAAGGGCCTCTTAGTCCCGTGGGGCTCTCACTGCTTTCTTTGTAAGAAGCCGGAGACCATTGAACATGTCTTCCTAGAGTGCTGGGATGGCACCTTTTGTGGGACGTCCTCCAGCGCACATTGAAAAAAGAGTTACCGCTTGAGCCCCACGGGATCAGGTATCTTTCTGTGGAGAACGATGATGGCGTCCCGTTTGATCTTATGATGCTACTGTGTCTGCACGGCATTTCGATGTTGCGAATGGCCGTGCGCCATGCTGACAGTGACGCACGAGAAGCACAGGAGTATTTCCGTGAGAGCATTATTTCTTTTCTTGAACTCGTCAAGGCTCGTGAAAGTGTTCCTGAGTGGCTTCCGCAAATTGAAGTACTCGTAACAATGCGAAAATTTTAAACCCCAGGACGCTAGCCATAGCAAGGCGGGCCATTTTCTCCTCTTTTACGTTATAGTGTGCCTATGCGTGTGTTCTTTTGCCCGGCAACAAAAAAAAAAGAGCGCCCGTGGCCTAACAGTTATCGCGCTTGCCTTCTACGCAGAAGGCCAGGGTTCGATTCCTGGCCGCGGCTACACATTTTTGTTGACGCTGTAATGTGATGTTCTGGCAAGTTCGAGAACCGTCTTGCTGATTCGAGGTCAGAATGGTCTACGCGCCGAACCTTCTACGCCGAATGCCCCAGGAGCCCACGCGTGTACAAAAGGGGTTCCGCGCGGCAAGCCGGAGTGAGTCTCGCCCCAGCTCTCGAACCTGCTCTTTCGCCGACTTCGACGCTGACTTCGACGCCCGCGACGCTCTGTTCTTATTTTCTGTGTTCTCTTTATTTTGGGCACAAGTTCGCCCCAGTAAACGTTAATTTCCTCCTGTTTATTTATTGTTCTTCTAATCACCACCCGTGACATTCTGGTGGAGGTGCGGGGTACGCACCCTATGTTTCTTAACCGTATACCCCTCCGAGGACACGTTCGGCAAGCCCCACTCCAAGTCGTCGATTCGTGGAAGAGGCAGGGCCCCGGGCAAGCCAGCGTCTACAAGGACAACGTCCTGAGTTTGGACCACTGCCGGACAAGACAAACAAGCCATCAAAGCCGACGATGAGCTCCCCGGCCCAGCAGACGGAAAACCTTCCAGCCGCGTCGTCCTACGTATTTTTGCCTGTGGTCTCCCGCGTGCCGACGCCATTCCACGGTGAAATCTACGAGGACGTAGAAGACTGGCTCCTGCAGTACGACCGAGTGGCCCGCCACAACGGATGGACTGATGAGCAACGACTCCAGATTATCTACTTCTCACTGGAAGGAACAGCAAGGCAGTGGTATGAAAATCCCGAAGTCGCCTTGACCACGTGTGAAGTTTGTAAGAACGAGTTGAAGAAAACATTTGTCAGTCAACACCGACGTGAGCGTGCCGAAGACCTACTTCGAGGGAGGAACCAGGGACCCAAGGAAAGCGTGACATCTTTCACTGAAGACGTCCTCCGCCTGTTCGACCGCGCCGACCCGCAGGCAGTCTTGGGTAAGTTACTTTTAAAAAGTAATTCGTTACAGTTACAGTTACTTTCAGAAAAAAGTAGCGAAGTTACCGTTACAGTTACCGCAACAAAAGAGTAACTCGTAACATTACAGTTACTTCTAAAAAGTAACAGCGTTACTTTTCAGTTACGTTCCTATAACACGAAAAATTTAAAAAAAACTAAAAAACGCCCCTCACCAAGTTTTATTGCATAAAATTAAAAAGTACGATTTTTTTACTTCATACTGTAACTTGGCAGCAGTTGCTTCCCGAAATTAGTGGCTGGAAGTTTCCCTCGTTTGATGGCGAACGCGTCCCTGCCCTTGCTGAACAGACTCCGCGCAACCAGAGCAACGAGCAAAGCCCGTGAAAACAGCAGTGAATTTTTCCTCGACTGTTGACACCACGCCGGAGTAGTAGTGCAAATCAAAATACGATTCATGCGCAGTGCGGATTAGTGGCGCTAATAAAAATACGAAACATTCGCAATGCCCTCTGTGTGTAGTAGTATTTCACGGTTGATTCACCCGATAAAAAGCGTTTGCGCAGAAAAAAGAACATCCGCAACATAGATAGTGCTTCAATATACTAAGAGGTAAGTCTTCAGTCACAAAGTACAAGCGCGTGCGCAAATATAGCTAGATTTCTCATCACATGTACACGTGGCAATGAATTCGGGTCGTGACTCGCGAGAAAGAACGTATTTAGATGTTTGTGCAAGGCCAACTTGATACTGGAAACGTCGGGACAGACAATTTGGAGAGTGCAAGGAATAGCTAGATTGTATTCGTTCAATGATATTTAATTTATTATAAACTTGAAAGTAACGACAAAAGTAACGTCGTTACTTTCATCGTTACCTCAACAAAAGTAATAGAACTACAGTTACAAGTTACATTTTCAAAAAGTAACTCGTTACAGTTACAAGTAACCCAAAAAGTAACAAAATTACAGTAACGCGTTACTAGTAACACGTTACTAGCCAAGACTGCCCGCAGGCTACAGATGAAAAGAAGCTGCGGGTACTTATGCGAGGTGTCAGGGATGACATTTTCGGCGGCCTTGTCCGCAATCCTCCGTCGACAGTGGAAAGCTTCATCTCGGAGGCAACCAACCTTGAAAGGGCGCTCCTCGCAAAGGCGAACCATTACCAGCGGTATAATGGCGCCAGCGTGATTCCACCATCTACCTGCAGCATCAGTTCAGGCAACTCGGACCTCTCTGCGATCCGTGAGATGGTCAGAGACATTGTCTGCGAAGAGCTTAGGAAGTTGGTGCCGGCAGCAGAACGACCAGGTGCGCTCTCACTCACCGAGCTCGTTAAAGAAGTGCAGTGGGCCTTTCAACCGGAGTCTCCTGTCGACATCGCTGAACCAGAAGAGCCGGTGGTAACCTATGCTTCAGTGGCGCGACGACCACCACCGGCTGCTTCTCGTCGATGGGGTGTCTCGTCGCCACCTCGACGAGACGCCCCATCGCCACACTGCCTCCGACAACAAGAAGAACGGGTCCCGTACGTCCGTCCGGAACAGCCCGCACCCAGAAAAAACAGACGTGTGGAGGACGCCCGACCGACGCCCTCTGTGCTTCCACTGCGGGGAGGCAGACCACACCTACCGCCGATGCCCATACCGACGACTCGGGCTGCGCAGGTTTCACCCGAACGACCCGCGCCCACGTTATGGTGAACGCCCTCGGGAAATGGACGAGTACCTGCGACAACCTCAGTCCCCCAAGCCTGCGCCCCGCCGAGAGTTGCGGTCGCCGTCGCCACGACGTCCAGCTTCTCCAATGCACCGACCCCGACGTGAAAGCCTGTCGCCCCTCGCTCCCCGCCGGGGAAACTAGGCGCGGCAACCCCTGGAGGTGGTGTTGCCTAAGATGACCGACGAAAACATCCTCCACGAACGTCGGAGGGCCCCCACTATAACGACGCCGCACGTAAAAACGACGCTCCTGCGACGGTAAAGAATAACCTAAACCTCGTTATCGACGGCCACGACGCGTTGGCTATCGTCGACACCGGCGCAGACTACTCCGTCCTGAGTGGGAGGCTCTCCCTACGCCTTCGGAAAGTGACGACGCCCTGGGATGGTCCACAGATACAAACTGCCGGTGGGCACCTCATCACACCAGTCGGGACGTGCACCGCTCGCTTCGAGATTCACGGTGAGACATGTCCGGTGAAGTTCGTTGTTCTACGAGACTGTGTAAGAGACGTTATACTCGGCATGGACTTTCTCTGCGAATACGGCGCCGCCATCGACCTGAAAGCCAACCAGCTGACACTGCGGAAACCTGTTATGACGTCCGGGGGTCAGGAAACAACACCGGCCGCGTCAGCCACAGCACGTGTACTGTCCAAGCACGTGAACTTGCCACCGCGCTCAAGTGTGCTGGTGCCCGTCGGAACCGAAACAGCAATCTACGGAGACGCCCTGCTGGAAGGTAATGTTCAGCTGCTCCTAGGCAGAGGGATCTGTGTCGCCAGAGGCGTAATGAAGCTCCAAGATGGACGCACCGCTGTCCTTGTAACGAACTTCCGACAAGAGGCTCAGCACCTTACAAAAGGTACCATCGTGGGACATATCGAGGAGCTCCAGGACTCAGCCGCAATCGCCGGAATCTCTGAAGACTCCCCTTCGTCGCAACGCGAAAGAGCGTCATCCTCTGAGCTCGACATCGACCCAACCCTTCCCCTTTCCCACCGACAACAGCTGACTGACCTTCTCGCCGAGTTTTGTGAGTGCTTTGCCAGGTCATCAAAGGTGCGCCAGACGACGATTGCAAAGCATCGAATAGTTACTGATGACGACGCCCTTCCTGTGCATCGACCACCGTACCGAGTTTCCGTGAAAGAAAGGGAAGTCATCCAGAAGAAAGTTCAGGAAATGCTTGATGACGACATCGTCCAGCCCTCAAACAGTCCGTGGGCTTTCCCAGTAGTTCTGGTGAAGAAGAAAGACGGAACCCTGAGGTTCTGCGTAGACTATCGCCGGCTGAACGCAGTAACAAAAAAAGTGAAAGCCGTTTACAACTCCCTGTAACGCCGAATTGGAGCGCAGCTCTTGAGGAGGAGGAAGGAAGGGTAATCAGGGGAGCGTATACCCCTCCTCCTCCTCCTCCCCTCATTCTTCAATCTCCTCCGGGCAGGGGGGGGGGGGGGGTCACGTCACCTCGGGGGGAGGGGGGCCCCCTCCTCCCCCAGGTCACGTGACCCCCCTCCCCCTCCTCCCCCGAGGTCACGTGACCTGGGGGGAGGACGGGGAGGGGGGTCACGTGATCTGGGGGGCCACGTGACCCCCTTCCCCCTCCTCCCCCAGGTCACGTGACCCCCCCCCCCCTCCCCCTCCTCCCCCGAGGTCACGTGACCCCCCCTCCCCCTCCTCCCCCGAGGTCACGTGACCCGGGGGGGGGTCACGGGACCTTGTGGGTCACGTGACCTTGGGGGGTCACGTGACCTTGTGGGGTCACGTGACCTTGGGGTGACCTTGGGGGCCACGTGACCTTGGGATGACCTTGGTTACGCCGACGCCGACGCCGACGGCGACGGCGACGCCGCTCAAGCCGGAAACGGGCGCCTAAGAGCTTCGCTCTAAAAGGACGTCTACCCACTGCCACGCATTGACGACACTCTGGACCGGCTGCGCCATGACCGATGCTTTTCGTCGATGGACCTAATGTGTGGCTACTGGCAGATAGAGGTCGACGAATGGGATCGTGAGAAAACTGCCTTCGTCACGCCGGACGGACTGTGCGAATTTAAAGTGATGCCATTCGGACTGTGCACCCCACCGGCGACCTTCCTGCGCGTAATGGACACCGTCCTGTCCGGCTTGAAATGACAAAGCTGTCTCGTCTACCTCGACGACGTCGTGGTATTCGCAAGCGACTTCGACGAGCACCTGAGACGCCTGCGAGCCGTGCTGCAGATTATCCAAAGTGCTGGACTGACACTAACGCCATCAAAATGTCGGTTTGCTTACGGCAAGCTCAAATTCCTGGGCCATGTCGTGAGTGCTCAGGATGTAAGCCCAGACCCTGACAAGACATCAGCTATCGCCGACTTTCCGAAGCCATCAGACAAGAAAGCCGTACGAAGATGTCTTGGGCTGTGCGCTTACTACAGGCGTTTCGTTCGCGATTTCGTCAAGATTTCTTCACCACTCACGAATCTGACGAAGGACGACATGGACTTCCGGTGGGGGGAGGAGCAAGAAAAAGCGTTTAACGAACTGAAGAAAAGACTCTAGTCGCCCCCTATCCTCGGACACTTCGATCCATCAGCGGAAACCGAAGTTCACACGCACGCCAGCAACGCCGGACTCGGCGCGGAACTTATCCAATGACAAGAGGGAGCAGAGAGGGTGATCGCTTACGCAAGCCGGGCACTGTCCAAGGCAGAGCAAAATTACTCAACGACCGACAAGGAATGTCTTGCTGTCGTCTGGGCGTTAACCAAGTTCCGCCCGTACCTGTACGGGATCCCGTTCCGCGTTGTCACGGACCACCACGCTCTCTGTTTGCTCGCCAACCTCAAGGACCCGTCAGGACGCCTCGCTCGCTGGAGTCTTCGACTGCAAGAATTTGACGTAACCATTGTACATAAGTCTGGCCGCAAGCATAACGACGCCGACTGTTTGTCTAGAGCTCCAATCGATCCTCCTCCTGACAGCACCGACGGCGAGGATGACGCCCGTTTGTTCGGCGCAGTTACAGATACCAACATGGGAGCACTTCAACGCGACGACCCGGAGCTTCGCGCCGTGATGGACTACCTCGAAGGTCAAGGAAGTTTAGTCCCGCAATTCTTGACCCGAGACTTGTCAAGCTTCGTTCTGCGGCAAGGCGTGCTCTTCAAGAAGAACTTCGGAACCAGCGACCCTGCTTGGCTGCTGGTTGTTTCTGCCAGCCTGCGAGAAGAAATCTTTCAAGCATGTCACGACGACCCGACGGCTGGACACCTTGGCAACCACAGGACGCTCGCCCGGATTCGTGACAAATACTACTGGCCGAGATTCCCGAAAACCGTCCATCTGTACATATGGTCGTGCCATGAGTGCCAGCGACGTAAGAAGCCTCCGACGAAGCCAGCAGGACTCCTGCAGCCATTATTTGCCCCGACTACTCCCTTCCAGCGGGCCGTTCCCAACATGAACGCAAGGAAACCGGTGGATTATTGTCGCGACCGATTATCTTACACGATACGCTGAGACGAAAGCCCTTCCATCAGGCACAGCGGTTGAAGTCGCCAAGTTTTTCGTCGAGTCCATTCTCCTTCGACACGGCGCACCTGAAGTGCTGATCACAGATCGAGGATCATACATATTTCATGGCCCAACTGATGCAAGAAACCCTTTGTCTCAGCCACACCAGCCATCGTCGCACCACGGCGTACCACCCGCAGACAAACGGGCTGACGGAGAGACTCAACAAGACACTCGCCGACATGATCTCCATGTACGTCGACGTGGAGCACAAGACATGGGACGAGGTGTTGCCGTACGTTACGTTTCCGTACAATACAGCGGTTCAAGAAACCACTGGAATGACGCCGTTCCAACTGGTACACGGCCGGATGGTTACCACGATGCTTGACGCCATGCTGCCTCACGTGCCGGCCGACGATGGGAACGACGACGCTCAACTGATCTCGCAACGCGCGGAAGAAGCTCGCCAACTGGCAAGAATCAAGATTCATGACCAACAGCGAGTCGACGCACGCCGGTATAACCTTCGTCGCCGGGACGTCTTTCGACCCGGAGACTGGGTATGGGTGTGGACACCGATACGGCGCTGCGATCTCAGCGAGAAGCTTCTCAAACGCTATTGCGGACCCTACAAAATCATCCGACGCCTCGGCGATCTGAACCACGAAGTTATACCCGACGGAACGCGCCCATCTGCAAGACGCCAGCCACGAGCCGAGGAGGTGCACGTCGTCCGGCTCAAGCCGTATTACGAACGATAGAACTTTGGACTCTCGTCAATGAGTGAACTGTGAACTGTGGCTCCCGACTCTGCTATCCTTTTGCTGTGGATCTGTTTTTTCGTTTTGTGCTGCATCGGGACGATGCACTTTTTTAAAGGGGGAATAATGCCGCGAGCGCAGCTGACCAAGTAGGCAGCGCGCCCGTGGCCTAACGGTTATCGCGCTTGCGTTCTACGCAGGAGGCCAGGGTTCGATTCCTGGCCGCGGCTACACATCTTTGTTGACGCTGTAATGTGATGTTCTGGCAAGTTCGAGAACCGTCTTGCTGATTCGAGGTCAGAATGTTCTACGCGCCGAACATTCTACGCCGAATGCCCCAGAAGCCCACGCGTGTACAAAAGGAGCTCCGCGTGGCAAGCCGGAGTGAGTCTCACCCCAGCGCTCGAACCTGCTCTTACGCCGACTTCGACGCCCGCGACGCTCTGTTCTTATTTTCTGTGTTCTCTTTATATTGGGCACAAGTTCACCCC
>JABSTQ010005639.1:0-55656 GCA_013358835.2 Ixodes persulcatus | reverse complement strand
GGCGGCAGTCGTTCACGCATGTGGGTAGCGAGGTTGCCCGTCTTCAACCGGTACGCGCAACTGACCGACGTGAAAGAAGGCAACGCGGGTATGCGCTGGAATAACGCTAGGCCTAACGTTACGCTTTGATGTCTCACCACGTCAACCGGTCGTTTGAGGTCGTCCTATACGTCGTTTTCTAGACGTAGTTCTCGACAACGTCCTTCACGTCGTCCATTAGCGTGGTTTTTGACGTCGCCCTAGTCGTCGGCACGAGGTCGTCCTAGAGGTCGTCCTAGAAATCATCCTATGCGTTGTCAATTAATTGTCGTTCTCAACGTCGGCCTGGATGTCGTCCTCTAGGTGTCTTTCTCGACGTCGTCTTAGCCGTCGTCCTTCCGGTCGCCCTAGATGTCGCGATATAAGTCGTCATAGATGTCCTTGGTGGCGTCTTGGACACCGTCCTTGACCTCGACCCAGAGGTCGTCCTAGATGCCATACTCGGCGTCAAGCTAGGACGCCATTTTTGACGTCGTCCTACCCTACTAAAAAAAATATATGGATCTATATAAGAACTAGTATGAAATATCCAAAAACGGATATGCGACATATGAAACTGATATGAATTATTCAAAAACCGAAATGTGACTAAGGAAACTGATATGAAATACACAAAAACTGGTATGCAGCATATCAGAACTGATATGCAACATATGCCAACGTATATGCAGCATACAAGTCCTTATATGATTTAAATGATAACTTATATGACTTCATAGCAGAATTTGCAATGTGTTCAAATACCATATCAGAAATACATTCATATATATATTTTTTTTGTATAGGACGTGCCGCGCGGGCAAGCAAACACGTGGCTTCAAACTGCCGTGGAGCGGCTTGATTTATTGACTTTCAAATAATTGTGGCATGAGCAATTACTTTTTACTAAGAGATTCATCCCCTGAGCCGTTCAAAATACTCTCAGAGTATGACATTGCTGAAATAAATCAACATGTTGGAATATTATTTATTCCTCAGTGGTCACCGAGAAAATGCGAACCTTCAAAACGACCAGTATAAAAGGCGGAAACGCAGAGCTAAGAAGTATTTATTGGGTGTGCTGCTGTATTCATGTTTGCTCTGCCGTGTATGTGGATTGCTCAATGTTCAGCTGATGCTAGTGGTGTGCGTAATATATCTACATGGTGGCGTGAGCAAATAAAAAATTTTTATAGCACATGAATTGGGCGGTACCTAACGCCAACTAGCCTAGCTGAAACTGACATGAAACATAAGGTCTGATATGAAAACCTTCTCCAATAAACATATCAGAAATAAATTCTATATTTTTTTTTTTCAGTAGGGTATACGTCGTACTAAACATTAATACGTGTAGAAACATCACTCGAAAACATTTCACCCGCGGGACTATGATGCTTTCGCATGCCTACACGTAAGTACAAGCCTCCTCATGTACATAAATGAATAGTGGAGAACACTTAATACAGCATACGTTTAGGAATGCGAAATTATTATAGTCCCGCTGGTGATATCTTTTCGAGTAATGTTTCAACACGTATTAAAATTTAGGACGACGTATATGACGACGTCGAGGACAATGTCCGAGAGACCGACGTCAAGTACAGCGTCTAGGACCACCTCTCGTACAACCTCTAGGACAACGTCAAGGACAACGTAAAGGACGACGCCAAAAGCGACTTCTCGGACCAACTCGAAAACAACGTTTAGGACTACGTCTATGACGAATTCTAGAACGGCTTCAATACCGACCTTAAGGACGAGGTGTAGGATGACACCGAGAGCGACGCCTAGAGGACGACGCCTAGGACGGCGTTGAGAACGACGCCTAGAGAACGACGTCTTGGACGACATCTAGGACGGAGTCAGGAATGACGTCTAGAACGACTTCAAGGCCGAAATCTAGGACGACCTCAAGAACGACGTTTAGGACGACACCGAGAACGACGCCTAGAGGAAACCGCCTAGGACGACATCGAGAACGACGCCTAGAGAATGACGTCGAGAATGACGCTTAGAAGACGACGTCTAGGACGACCTCTGGGACGACCTCAAGTACAACACCTAGAGGACGACGCCTCGGACGACTTCAAAGTACCGCTTAACGACGTTAGACCTCAAAGCGTCACGTTCGTCCTAACGTCAGGACTAGCGTCACGCCAGTGCATACCCGCGTACCCGCACATCAAATAGCTACGACCACCGGTTGACGATGTTAGACCTCGAATCGTGACATTAGGCTTAACGTTAGGCCTAACATCAGGACAGCACATACCCCCGTCCCCCCGCCCCGCTCCGCCGCCAGCTGTTCGGCAGGCTTTTTAGCAACGATGACGCCGTTGCTATGTTGCCACATGACGCATCGCAGGCAATGGGTATCCAGATGCCGTTTCTCTGCTGCAGACGGTTATGGACAATGGCGTCTTCGCTCCATGGGACAGTTAATACTTTCGTGATAATAAAAACGAGCACTGAAATTTTTGCTTTGCAAGTGGGTTCGACGACCTACGGCGCGTTTCAGAAACACAACAAGCTTCTGGAAGGATGAACGGAACAATGGTTGGGTCGACTGAATAATGGAAGGCTCAACCGAACAGCCGCGTTTTTCTCGAAGGGTTTCTTTTAAAAGGATCAACGAACCTTGATTCAAGTCCCGCTCGACCGCTCATCAAACAACGCTAGAGCACGAAAAATACAATAGATTTTCGAGTCTTTTCCACTTTCCTTGCAAATCTCACTGGTACCTAAGTTAAAACTATTATGGAAAAACGTACTTTCCTTTTTGCCTTACGCATTATTTAAAAGATATTTTGCTGACGCCAATTTGATGCTTGGCTGTTTAAAATAAAAATTTACCTTCCCCCCCCCCCCCCCACTTTCTCCTTCCTCCCCCCCCCCCGAATTTCAGATGCCATTGCCTAATTTGTGCTATACTTGTTTATAGAGAAAGATCTGGTACTTATGGCACAGCGTTCGTGACTCAGCATAGTGCATGAAACCTCGTGTCGTTCATCACGGACAATATGAACTAAACCAATGCTTTATACTTTGGTCTAGCTCCCAGTTTGGGGAGAGCTGTGGTCTGAACTAGAAATGGGATGCGATGTTAAGGTTGTAGACTTGGGACTTTTTGCCAAACTGAAAGATAAATGAGCATGTGGGGTCCGCAGACGAAGAAAGATAAGGATGGATTATTTCAGCTCGTATGACCCGCGGAAGTAAGTTTCATGTTCCTAGCTATTATTTCAGAACTAGTGAGAAACGTGTGAAAGTAGTCATCTCTTTACTGACACTACAAACACGCATAATCTGCTTATATGCTTATCATCTTTGCTCTACCCCTGTTTTCAAAGGGGTGGAGTAAAACACGTGACCTCTCTTCGTAGGACGTGTATAACAAAAACGCTTGGAGGAAAATTTGTGGCGTGTGTCCCTCTGACGTGATGATTTGCTCACTGGAGCCGTAGTCTTCACCGTTCGCAGAGTTATGGCGATGGTTAGGGGCAACGAAGGTACGCTTTCCGAAATGCCATCTTCAGGGTTATGATGCTTTACTGCCCTGCAGTTGCGGACGTGTTTTTTTTTAACGTAAATGGTCTATTATACGTCCATGCCAACTTTACGGAAAGTGGTTTTCTTCTTCGCAGTCCCTTGAATTATAGTGGTGCGCTTCTTGGACGCCTTTCGATGAAACGAAAAATGCCAGACATTTAACTTTAAAATCCTATAATGCATCAAATGCGTTATAGAGAACTGATGAAGAATTTTGTGCGTCACGTGACGTATATTTTTTCGCTCAATTTAGCGGGGAAACTGAGTGTTTATTTAATTTAGTTTATTTTACCTCAAATGCATTTCAAATTACATGCACTACATGAGGGGGAATCAAATGCACATATAATGCAGATAGCGGAAGAATGACGACAAGGTGAATAATAGCAAAACACAAAATTACCAACGAATAGGACAGATATCACACATAACATGTAGAAAATGTATTAAAAACTAAACATATTAAAGATCAACGCTTTTCATGTGTGCCTTGCAGAGTTCACGGAATGTCTTCGGGTTAGATTCACAAACTTTATAGTTTGTGAATCTTTACTTTTCACATGATAGTTATAGTTTACTTTATAGTAAAGTAAGTTTTATAGGTAGTTAGTTTAACATATCAGGGAGTGAAGTACAGGTGTCGTTTTATGTATACTGAAGATCTGCATGCACTAGACACTATAATGTCCATATCACTATTCGAAGCTAGGTTTCAAAGAAATGTTACGCCTAAATATTTTAAGTTGGTGCTATTTCGAAAGGCAGTGTTAGTAAGGTGTTGTTACGTAGAATAGGGGATCGCTGACCAGTGAATGTTAAAAGTTTGGTCTTGGTTATATTTACCTTCATTTGCCACGTGTTACAACAATGAGATAGAACATTTAGATCCTGCTGTAATAGAATCGAATCTTCAGGGTTAATGATTCGACAGTAAATTACAAATTCATTCGCGTCAAGCTTAATAGATTATGTTATCGGGTGAGAAAGTTCGTTAATATATATAACATATCAAAATGGTCCGAGAGCGCTCCCCTGCGCTCTCGGACCGCGAGAGCGCCGACGGGAGAGCGTGCGACAGGAGAGCGCCGCGACAGGAGAGCGCGTGACATTAGAGCGCGCGTCACAAGAGCGCATGTGCGCGCCTTGGAAGTGATCGATGTTTGAGTCTTCAAACCGTGTTTTTTGGGGGTGGAACACTTACGTCATTTTATTGGTTGAGTACGCAGACCTGTGGGAAGTCTAAAAAATACAATTTCCCCAAACTCGAAATGAGGAAGAAAGCAAGATACAAGGTTTTTTTTCAATATTGTTGTTTATAAAATGCGGTTCCATAAAAAAAAAAAAAAAAAAAAAAAAAAAATTCAAGATTGAATGATTGCGCGAAACCGCGGAGTTATGCTGTTTATTGCCCGAGTACGCAGATTTACAGCTTCTTAAACATTTTTTTTTTATTTCATTGTTTTTTTAAAGAAACAGGCAAATATATGATTTCCCGAGGTATGTACCTATTTGAAAATGGCACACACGTTCCTGTCAAATTTCAACCAACACAATATTCTCCTTCTGGCTGAATGTACTATAAAGGTTTATTTCACACGGCTTTGCGGCGTTGCAAGACGGCGTTGCATTTCGATGATCGTCGACTAGCACCTCTTCTTGAGGGGAGTACCGACTCGGTCCTATGACATCTTCATGGTCATGGTTGATACTTCGGAGCGCAAGGCGTCGATAGCTTATTCTTGGGAGGCTGGGACTGAGCGTGCCTCAAAACCTCCGGTTTCACGTTTAGAGTGGTTTTTAGCCTTCCTTTCTACCTCCAGGAGGGTCAGGTCACTTAAATCGGACAACGACCGGGCCTCTCGAAGGCCATGAGAATCAGGGAAACCCAGCAAAAGAGAACCCCTTAAAGACGTCTGCTCCTAATTTACACCTGGGGATCTTTTTTTCCAAAGTATTTCTTTCGGGGACTTTCTTTACCGAAGACATTTTCCGGGACCTTTCTTCCGAAACCTCCTACCAGGGATGGGCCAAATACATGCAAATATGAATCGAAATAGAAATACAAAATAGTTCACCAAAAATGTATTTAAAAAATAATCATAAAGCATCTAAATACAAGATACAAATACAACCAAATGTATTTGGTCTCCTCCAAATACTTTTTCGAAATACATTTGTCATAATTTGACGTCAGCGACTTCAGGGCAGCCTGTAACGCTTTTCTGCGTATTTCATTTTTATTTTCCATCACACACGCGGGAGTAAGTGTGCAATAATCTAGTAACGTAATAGAAATATAATCACGAAGAGATGTAATTAGCCTGGACGTAATTGGTGAAAGAAGTACAAAAGTCGATTACATTTTGGTGTAGACCAACAAAGCAACGAGACCACCATAACCCGCAGCACGAGCTAGCGAACGTTTTTTATTGTTGGAACTTGAACCAGCACTACATTTTGACGACCCGCACATTTAGAAGGTTCCAGGTGAAAATGTGAGCGGAAATCAGGCTGGAAAGCATCAGAAGTTTTCACCTGCACTTATTTATCCAGTCTTCATTGGAACTTCAATTTTGTCACTATTCCTACCCTGGAGCAGCGCCGTAATCTGGTGTACGAAGAGTATCTTGCTTTGTTGTAGCCGTTGGCTTTGATATAAAAAAAGAACAGCTTTGGACACGTCTTAGGATGAGCAAAATGAGTAGTGACAATAAGTTCGAGGGATGTATTTTCAATTACAAACTTGTATTTAATTACAATTACATTTGAAATATCCACGTTTTAGTATTTAAAGACACTCGTCAAATACATTCCCCAATATGTAATTAAATAGAAATGCAAAATACTCAAAGTATTTTAAATACGTATTTCAAATACTTGTATTTGAAATACTGCCCATCTCTGCCCCCTACCAACCACGCTTATAGACGGCGGTATTTGCAATTCCAACACGAAACATACAGCCATAAATTAAAGGGGTACTTAGAGACTTATAGTTCATTGCCCAACACATTTTACTGTAAAATAGTACCTCCAATGTCCACCAACCTTGAACAGCACATATCAAAGACAACGTCCACCAAGCACAAAGCCCTACTTTAAACAAATATCGTTTTGATAAAAGAAAAGACGCCCTGTATGTAGCATATAATTTACAATATACTGGGCAGCTAACTTAGGTGCAAAAAAGCTGCTCTATCCGAGAAAACGTGTGTTTGAAGACTCCAATATCGATCATTCCCAATGCGCGCACATGCGCTTTCGTGATGCGCGCTCGAATGGCACGCTCTCTCGTGTCGCGGCGCTCTTCTGTCACGCGCTCTCGTGTTGTGCTTTCTCGTGGCGCCCTTCCGGCATGCCCAAGGTGAGCAGCATGCTTACGGTTAGTTAAGAATTCAACTATCCAGTGTATAGTAGATGGATGCATGTTAGTTTCAGAAAGTTCGTATTTGAGTCGCTTGTGGGGAACCCTGTGAAATGCTTTAGAAAATATCGATTAAGATGTTATCATTGTGTTTAGACGAATGAAAGTTTTTATGAAAATCGGATACAAACTAAAAAAAAAAACTTGGTTTGACAGAAGAGCGCCGCGACACGAGAGAGCGTGCCATTCGAGCGCGCATCACGAAAGCGCATGTGCGCGCATTGGGAATGATCGATATTGGAGTCTTCAAACACACGTTTTCTCGGATAGAGCAGCTTTTTTGCACCTAAGTTAGCTGCCCAGTATATTGTAAATTATATGCTACATACAGGGCGTCTTTTCTTTTATCAAAACGATATTTGTTTAAATATCGTTTTGCATTTCAATACCCATCCTTTGCAGCGTTCAAGTTTTCTCTTATAAATCTATAACTTTTAACCCATCATTTGTAGCGTTCAAGTTTTCCCTTGTCAATTTGTAAAATTATTATTCTTTTGCTGTATGTTAATTGTGCATCATCACTAAGGCGAAAGCTGTTCATGAGCACAAAAAAATAAACAAATGAAATGAATGAATGAATGAAATTAATATCCCCACCTAAAACCATGTTGTTTGTTACATACTGTAAGCGACTTAATTTTAGCCTGCTCATATTTTCGCGAATCGGGCCAAAGCTGAAAATTTCAAATTATTCGCGGGTTCTAATTTTCGCGAATCGAGTGTAGCTTCCGTAGCGTTCACATATTGCCCGAATTGTTCGCGGGACGTTTTTTTCGCGTTTGTAGGCGAGTCGCAAAATTCGCGAAAATTAGGTCTTCGCAAAAATTTAGTCGTTTACAGTATTCGTTTATTTTTTGATAAATAGTTTATAATGTGGGAGCAGACGGCATTTTCAAACATTATGCATAGCACACTTATCGCCGATTTAAATCTATATTTCGAGTAGTCCTGCTTGTTTTTGGATTTAAAAATATGTAAAACTCTCCCGAATCTCCAGTCCTCCGGGAGGGTAGCCGAGTCAAGTGATTTTCGAAATTGTTGATGGAAAAGGTAAGATGATAACTGCTCTGTTATTTTTAGAAGTTTAAGGCAAATAGGGTCGTCGCCAGGGACTGAGCTCCAAGAGTGTTTTTCGATTGCATTCAGGATACCCTTCATCAAAAAAAATTAATAGATTAACAATAAATGTTAAGTACTCTACAGTTCGGATAACAGGGTAGTATAAACCTTCTACGGTGAACGCGGAAGAAAAAGTTGTTAAAGACGGCTTCCTGATTCTAGGTTTGTTATTTTTTTGTTGAGATTGTTGCTCAACTTAGGGAGAGAGTCATTTTTATTTGGATATATTGTTTTCCAGAAATTCATAGGATTAGTTAACAATAAATTTAGAAGGTCTTGAAGTGTTCTTGGCATTTTTATACCTTTGTTTCATTGCTTTAAACTGTTCTAGTACTTAGCCACATCAAGCAAGATTATGGTTTTGTAGCTTTGGCAAATAAACGCTTCATTTTATTATTTACATTGCTCATTGTATTCGTAAACCAGGGTTGATCAGCATGAGTTTTGAACACAGTTTGAGGTACAAATCGAGATTACTACAGCTTAAACATGTCTTTTACTATTTTTCAGTTCGACACCTCTGATCTTTCACTAAAACGGTGTTCGTATTCTAAAGAAAACCGCTCAAACGCCTCGTGTAGGGCACATTTCTTAACCTTGTTGTATACATTATTGAGTTCAGGACCTATAATTCTAATTAATAATGGACGAGACATTTCAACTAAAACCGTGTTATGACCGCTGATTTTGTCAAAAATACGAACTGACCGCACATCATCCGCACTACAGGTGAAATTATGGTACAAATCAGAATTTATTCTTGTGGCATTGTTTACAATTTAAGTGAGACGAAGTTACGCATCAGGTTGATAAAATTGGACACTTTGGCACCAACCGCTCAAGAGGTAAGACTAATGCCCTCCCTCCAATTTACACCCGGGTAACTAAAATTCCCTCCAAAAATAATGATACTACCGGGAATTAAAAAAGAAACTGCTTCGTACAAACGTACAGTTTATCAACGAAAGTATTATCACTGCCAGCAGGTCGATAACGGACGCCAACGATAAATGGCAAAGAAGTGTGATCTAAGCGTACCCGCAAAACTTTATTGTAACAACCTACATAAATCAACCATGCATCTATAGCTTTACTGATAGCAATAATTAAGCCGCCACCGCGGATACGTGTGCGGTCGTGACGAAACCAATAAAAAGATTCCATAAAAAGGACCTCGCCATCGTTAACCTTCGGCTTTAACTACGTTTCTCATCCCATGACAATTTGAGCACTTGAATTGTGCACAGTTGACAAAAATATCTTGTTTAGGAAGAAGACTTAGAAGTTCGCGACGAGCACATTAATATCAACACAATTCAGCCTAGCTATTTTTCTAGACTCTCACGTCATCGCTTTTTTCACAGCTTAAAAATTTAGAACTAATATAATCTCATCAGACTCATGGCAATACACGTGCCGCGTTCCACCTACATGTTTGTCGTACACAGCTTTGGATTTTTTCGCGCGGTGATCCGAGGGGCTTAAATTAATGCATGAACCTCGAGATAGTCGCATCTTGCAACTTTATGACCTCCGGTTAAAATTTACAGGCAGCCATGTCTGTTCGTCGTATGTACCGTGATTGAAAATGGGGCTCCTCCCCTCAAACTCCTCGCATTCTAAACTCGTACAAAGAAGCATTGCTTCATTTTGCCTACATGCGGCTTTGAAGAACTCGTGCCACCATGTTATGTATGCTAGTCTCGGTCGGCAGGTGGAGCGAATGGTGGCGGCCGGATCCCCCTCTTCGTTGTTAGTACCCGTAACAGAGTCACTGCTTAAGAAAGTGATAGGAGGGCCTAAGAGAAAAATATAGTCCAAGTAAGAGACCGATATTCATTCCCTACCTTCATCAATTATCCCACAATCTTAAAAACGTGGCGCAGAGATAAGATGTGCCTTTGCTGTTTTCTGCACTTGAAAAACTAACTTTTTTTGCCCAAGAGTGGCCAACAAAAGTGGATCCAAGCGCGTTTGTACAGTCCAACATAGGAACTAATATGTGTAATGTATATGGGGCGTCGTGTATAGGATTCCGCTGACGTACGGCAAGGTATACGTTGGCCAAACGGGCCGATGTATAAATAAAAGATTGCGAAAGAATGCTTGGTCCCTGCGGTCGGCATATTGGGGCGCTTGCCGCTTCATTGTGCATATTGTAGATGCCAGCCCAACTTCTGTCTCGTCCGAAATGCTGGAAGGGGGTTGACCAGATGACTTGGAAAATTAGAGAGGATTACACGATCACAAAAGTATATACTGGGCTATGTGTAAGCCTAACATTCGTCATTCTACCTAGCAAAGAGTTACGTTATATCGACACGTGCTGAATTGGCCATGATGATGTTAAATGCTGTTGTTTACTTCGGTGTTTCTTTTCAATAAAAACTACAGTTGAGAGGAAGCGCTTGTTTTGTGTACACACTTCTACTTTGTCTTCGTTTCATATGCTCTGTGTCGAGTCTACTTTACTTGCACAAGTTTTACTTTTATGTTTTTATCTCTGAACTGCGGACTAAACTGCCATAGTTGGCTCCCGTGGTGACAAACCCTAGGCAAAATGTCCTTTGGGATAGATATCTTAAGTGAAGGCGAGTGGTTTAGTTTGCATGCATTATGCAACACGTTCTCTTTGCATCAGAACTGAAGGAAACGCAACACAATCAGTCGGGCTGTCACCCCCTGCTTCAGGCCAACGTGATGGGTAGTTTTAATCTCTCCCGGTTCTATACGCAGGTGGTTCTGGATGAAGCCTCTTAAACAGTTAGCCATATCTTCGTACGTTTCTTTTTTTTTTGTGCCTCTGAATAATAGGTGTTTTTCTCTCATTCTGCTCTTTAAATTGTCGACACAAGCGTCAAAGGCGCAGATTTTAGCATGCCAGCAATTGATGACTCTTTGAATGCCACTGATGGTATTCCCAATCACGGCAAGCCTGTCCTCAGTGACGCTAATTGCCTGCATTCGTTTCTCTAGAGTGAATACATTCTGTTTTAGTTCATTGATTCCAGAACTGAAAGATTTCCATCTATTTCGGGTTTCGTTTTGGGATTTGTCAGCAGTAGATGCTAGGTTTTCGATTAGATTGCTCACTCTTTCGATTTCAGACAGACCGGGATTAAATGAATGATTTCGACATATCCAGATAGCATCAACAATGCGTCTAAGAAAAGAATGCCAATGTCATGAGGCAGCGAGAACAAGCAGTCAAACGCAGCAGAGACAGCGCATCTATAGAGTGTTAGTAGACCCTTTCTGTCGATTGGGCGAGGCACGTCTAAGAGCATTCTCTATAGCCATATCCGGCAAAATGTTCCAGTGACATCCGGTGAAATCAGGTGAGTTTTTAAACGTTTTCAGCCGAAAGCAGCGTAGTTTACCGGTGTTTACTCGAAGTTTTACCGACAGCCACTCTCATTTCCGAACGTACGGGCTTTTTGGAAGCTTTACCGGCAGCCACACTCATTTACCGGACTTCACTCGAAGTCGACGCGGGGGTAACAGCTAAAGCCAAGAAAGCCAAAACGAGCTGTAGACTGAGTGTGTAATAGCGGCCGCCAACGTTTCGGCATTCTCGTAAGTGTTTTAGGAAAGGGGACGTCGCAATCCTGCAAGAAGTGCAGACAGCAAAATGCTTCGAAGATCCTCAAAGTTGGGCAGTGATCGCCGGCAACTAGCTATTTGCGATTGGCAAAAGTGTTCTAAATCAGTGAAGGTACGAGGCCGCTCGGGTGGAGCAGTCTTGTACCTGGGAGTGAGTGGGTAATTGCGGCCCCCGGCGCAGCTGCATTCACGTGAGCGGTTTAGCTCAGGACGACGTCTGTCAGAAACTCTGGCCACGGCCGACCCTCCTACGAACGTTTTCCTTGTATATTTTTCGGCCAGCCGGTGCAGCTCTGCCAATTTTTGTTCCGCGACAAAGTCACCGGGACAAGCGTTCGCCGAACACAGCAAGGCAAGAGATGCAAACGGTTGCTTCGCGAAGCAATCCATGAGCCACGGTTGTTGCGGTGTTTTTGTTGTTACGGTCGTTTCGGTTGCATGCGAACGTAATCGTTGCAAGTGTGGGAACCAGCCTTAAGATGAACCGCGACCATTCCTACGAGCCATCCTCAAATTTCAGTGCTCTGATCGTACAAAGAGACTTCACGTTCCGCGCGACGCTACTCAGCCGGGAATATACCCAAGCGGCACAACAATATTAGGCGAGTATCTACACAATATTGTTGGCAAATACTCAGAATATACGGTTCTTTCCATCCACACGATGTCTAGACAATATCGTTTCAAAAGCGGGGCAGTACCAGAACAATATCACTGGAGTACCGCCACCGTCAGGCTGAGTACCCACCGGACGCCGAGTATATCTATAGCAGACTTGTACGTAGTTAAACTACTCTACTCAAGGCACTGTAGTTTAACTACTTTTTTAAGTAGTTTAGTAACTTTCAATTACATTTTTATTTCGGTAATTAGTAGTTTACTTTAATTACTTTTTTGAGTAACTTCTACCCAAATCCCAAATTACTTTCGAATTTTAGTGGTTGTTTGCCCATCAACAAACATTCCTGCACAAAAGAGATAAGATGTTGGAAGATCAGCTGATATTTGCAAAGAGGGGGAAGGAAGCATATGGCGTAGGAAGGGGGAAGGGAGAAAATGATTAGGAGAGTCCGGACCCCCCCCCCCCCCCCCCCACCACCCTTCTCTACCCCTGCAACAGCACTGCTACGAGGCGTGGGGAGCGAGCAGACACGACGCAAGAGAGGCCGAGTAACTGCGGGATTAGCGCCGAAGAATGGCATTTCTCTGTGTCCCGAAGCTCAAGGAGACTCGACCCATTTGAAGAAAGGACTGGTCCCCGCTTCTCTCCAATATAGGAACTCTCGCCCACTACAGGAGGTGCACACACTGCATCCTTACTCAAAGGAGACAACAAAATGCAGCACCTGCTCTTAAACTCATCTGGTGCTCCCGTAGTTTGTGCTGTATTCGAAGAATTGCCTGCTAAAGGGCAACGCCAAGATTACCTTTTTGCGTTGCCTTTCCTCCCAAAACTCAGAATATGCAGATCTTCAAAGATTCAAAGATCGTTCGAGAAACCTTAATAATTCCCCAAACGTTTTTATATAAAAAAATAAACAAGCAGTGTTGGGAAGTACTCTATGTAGATGATACTTAAAGCACTACCGTTTAGAAAACTTGTACTTTACTTGAAGTAAATTATCTGAACATCCACTTGCACTTTCCGAGGAACGTAAAACTCCCGACTTCAATGTACTTTCCCAGAATTTGAAAACAAAAAATAGCGTATCGTCGTGTAAAAAAGCGCTCTTTCGAGACGTCATCTGGTCATTTCTCTGAGTGAAGGAATCGCGGCTATAAGACCAACACAAATAAGTGCCTTATAAGTTGATTGTGTCAGATAGCTCGTCAGCGAGAGTAAAACAATCACGCCTTGGCGACTTGACCTTATACAATATTTGCTGCCATTTCCGTAAAAAAACTGATGCACCTCCGATTTCCCCTGGAGAAATGCATACCAGTTAAAAAAGCACTGTATAGGAAATGAAAGGGCATCATGAAAGATTGTGTTAAAAGTGCTTGCACTTTACCTTGAAATATATTGTATTTATATACGTTACTTCAACTATATTGCTCCCGGTGTACTTACTACTTTACCTGAAGTACATAACATCTTCTTTACTTTGCACTTTAATTACTTCAAATACTTTTTAGATGTACTTTACGCAACACTGCAAACAAGCAAACACTGTCCTGAGGCAGTGCTAAACCTCAAAGTAGAAATTACAGATTCGCAGTACATCATTGACCAAACCAAACAAACAAGAAAGTACAAAACAATTAGACACGCAAAAGCAGAACCAGCTATTTCTGCTTGGCTCCTTTATTTATTGTTTCAACTTGACAATCTCCTAAGTTCGAGAACCTTGTCGTCTGTGAAAAAAAAGCAAGCCGATTCATATTTGGCTAGCACAACTTCGCTGACGGATCAAAACCTCTGTATTTTCTTTTTACCATAAAAAAACATATAAAAGTAACTTCAAAAGTAATCCACTACTTTTTTACGGTAATTAGTAATTTTCTCAATTACTTTCTATTTGAGTAATTTCTACTCTACTCAAACTACTTTTGACGTCAATACTCAGTAACTTAATTTAATTACTTTTTTGAGTAACTTGTACATGTCTGATCTATAGAGTACTAGCAGCTTCGGCTGAATGCACGCCGGACGTCGCGTGTTAATCCAAGGTCAATTGAGTCGTCGGAGTACCCGCCGGATATCGCCCATATATCTATAGAGTACTGGGAGCGTCGCCTGAGTATCCACCGGGCATCGCGTATGTCAATCGAGCTGGCGTGTCGTCTGAGCACCTGCTGGATACCGCGCGTATATCTAAAGAGTACTTAGAGCATCGGCTGAGTATCCGCCGGGGGTCGTGAATTTCAATTTTGTACTGGCAGTGTCGTCCGAGCACCCGCCAGATATCGCACGTATATCTACAGAGTGCTTGGAGCCTCGGCGCTATAGACCTTTCCAGCGGCAGTCTCTAACGAAGCGATTTACAGCGCGCGTCCCTGGTTTTGAGAGGGTACGTCAGTGTTGCCCGACTGCGCTGGGCTGTGGGTTTTCTCGTCAGCTGGCTGTGGCATTCTGCGTAGGCGTACTTCCGGACGCTGGTGGAGGCTAAATTGCCGCGTTCTATTTTTTATTTTGTGTTCTATGGCGAATAGAATTTCTTGGGGTTTTTGAGAATGCGTGTACTTTTTTTTGGGAACAAAAAGAAATGAAATCTGTTTTGATGAGTCTGTGCGCGACAGAACAAATGCAACTGGAATGTGTTTTTCTTCATATTATGTTGACCTTTTTTTACGGCACCATACACTCCGCGGTGTCAATCTTCAAAGCAAGTGAACGAACGTGTCTATTCCGTCTCCACACCCCGGACCCGACCCTATCAGCTAATTTTCGCGAAGACCCGGAACATATCCGGAAAGGCTTTTTGGAGATTATCTCAATGAAAATAATCCTCCAAGAACGTCGAACTGCCTGCGTCGCGGGCTGCTTGACGTTCGCTCTCTTCGGTCGTTTCCTGCGAAGGCCAAGCAGGCTACGAGCCCTGCGGACATAAGGCACCCTAGCCCTGATATTCCCTGGTTCTCGCAGTGCAAGATAACACACAAAATGCAAGCCTCCTAAACAGGCAGATAAAGTAAAAACTTCCAAGAAAAGCCGGCGAACTCCGAATGCACAATGCAGGGGGGGAGTGACGCTGACCGGGTTTCCACAGCTCAGGCGGGTGGCAGAAATTTTGCGCTGATAGAGGTCGCTCGATTCGCAAAATGGGGGCGGCCAGAGATCTCTTTTTGCGAAGGTCTATAGTCCGTTGCAACTCAAGATGGTAGGGCGAGGGTAAGACGGGCCGGAAAGGAGGAAGCAGACGGAACGCTGGAGAAGAAAGGGGGAAACCTCCTTCCCTCTTTAGTGTTCCGTCTGCTTCCTCCTCCCCGGCCCGTCTTATCCGCGCCCTACCTTCTCGAGTTGCAACGGGCTACAGATATCGCCCAATTTATGTGCTACAAAAATATTTTTATTTGCTCACGCCAACATTACGCTTCGGGCTTTTTTGGCACCTTTAATATACACTCATGTAGATACATTACGCATACCACAAGAATCAGCTGAACATATACATTGAGCGCATACACATACACGGCACACACAAACGTCAGTCCAACAGCACACTAACCAACACCTCCTAGAAATAAGACCGTAGCGCTCTTCTGTTGACGTCTCAACGGAAGGCCATCGGGGGCGTGCGACGAAGAGAAGGCGACGCGCGTGGACCGACCGTCGTAACACGCGTCTTTTTAGCTAATATGAATTCTGCACATAGCAACTGGTCTAGAGAACATTTTATTACACGGGCAAAACATTACACCGCTAAATAAGCGGTACGAAATGACACGAGGTATGCGTATAAGACGTCTATAGAAAAATGTGATTGTTTTAAGTCGAAAACATTGAGACTCAAATATTTCTCTAGGAAAGCATGTTTTATACAGAAATACTTCGCAAAATGGCGAGACACACAATGATTGGACACAGCAAAACTGATCACTGTTAAAAATCAGGTAGACGTAGTCAACGCGGACACGGCTAGAAAAGTGTCACTTACGATCATGTAAGCGGCTGTTATCGTGTGCAGTCACTGAATTCTTGCATTATACCCAGGCCACATGGCAAAATAATGTAATTTCGATCGAGTGACATTATGGGGTCGTAAAATCAGCTTGCGACGCTCGTATAATCACTCAAGACCGCGAACTGATTAAATCCCTTATCATTTAATGAAAATATATTAACTTTTCCGTGTGGCAGGGGTACTTAACTTATTATTTAGTCAACTAAATTAATTCTCCCTATAGGCTTGAGCTGCCTTAGAACAAAATATAACTTATTTTTTGTACAATAATACTGTTACCTTAATACAGTTAAGATTCTAGTATAAACGCTGTAGAGGCAATGAAGTAACATTGGTATAAATATACACATAAGCACTCACAACGCACTTTCAAAAATCACAAACTTGTTATTCACCTTCCAATGAAAACTAGAATATTACCACGCATATTTACAAATGTCGACGACACAGCACGCGGATAACGAAGAAAAACAAGATTCTGTTCTATCACGAGATTAAAAAAAAAAATCAACTGCAGCACTTCGCCTGCGTCCTACGTGACCAAGAAAACCCGTAAATAAGTTGTTTCTCACCTGTCTATCGTATCCATATGTCCCGCGCTATCCGCCACGAAAACATTTGAACACGAACTCCAAGAAGTCTCTTTGTCGAGAGAGGGGTCTATCGATAATGACCAGTGTCATCGTTGACTAGTTGCCAAGTTGCCACACATGTCACTCAAACCGTAGCTGGACTTGTTCCGCGAATCCACGTAAATAGCGTAGTATCGAGCAGAAAAAAAAAAAAAAAAAAAAAAAAAAAAAAACTACCCACTTGCACTTGCAGATCTGGTCGTCTCGGAGAAGCCGCGTCGAGTACCCACGGCGTTGGAAATCATCCTTTCCTCAATATCCCCTCTGTCCGTCGATGTCTCGCTGTCTCCAGGCCGTCCCGTCCGAGGAAAAATCTGCCTCCTGGTCTCCGCACCAGCCCGTACGCCCAGCCCCTGGCCCCGTTTTTCCTCCCTTTTTGTTCCCCCTCGGGTTCGTCCATTTCCCCCTCAGAAATGGGGGGGGGGGGGGGAGAACTTGAGATCTTTCCAGTCGGAGACTCTGCTGGAATGTCCCTCGCCTGTTTCTGTTTCCGTTTGCTCGGGCAACGTGGTCCTTTTCTTGCTTGTGGTGAGGGGGAGGAGGGCAGCAGATTGTCATGTCCAAAATGGGGGGGGGGGGGGCGCCTTCTTTGAAGCATGTCGCGATTGCCATGAGTCAACGCCCGTTGCCTCTCGCTTCTTGAAACACGCACATACACCCACACACCCACGCGCGCGTACCTACCCGGATCTTGCGTTGGGCCCGAGCGCCCTATTTCGAAGGATTAACCAAAGACGGGTACGTCACAACTGTCTCTCTCCCTTTCCATGGCGCCAGCGAGTCTGGTCACGTGAGGTTGACCTGAAAAGGTTGGGTTCACTCTCCCTCTTATTATGTCTCCTCTCTCACTCGTGTCGTCCCGTCTCTCTCCTGTCCCCTTCCAAGTTATATTTTTGGGAGGAAAAAAACAAACAAACAATATTCGTGCAATCGTGGTTACCCGTTTTGCGTAAACTATATATCAGGATTGCGTCGGTGCAATATAACAGATATTCTGTGGACATCGGCCGTGTCAAAATGGTACCGGCTTTCTTTCAATATCATTTTCAAATCGGCCGAAAATTCCCAATACTGCGCAGTTATTGTTGATTCAAAAACGATATTCAGGGAAAAACACGGTTCATGTACCATATATATCATGATTGCGTCGCCGCAATATAACATATATTTTGTCGACATCGGCAGAATCTAAATGGTACCGGCACAATTTTCCCGATACAACAGAAAAATCGGCAATACTCGCACGACTTTCCCGACCCGAGTCGAATATCGCTCCAATATTGTGTGCTGCCTAGGTTAGGCTCTTAGCACTGGATATGCGAGCTGCTAGCGTCCGCTGCAGTCCAATTTAGCGTGGAGCTCTGTACCAGTGTTCTTTCTTACTCGCTTTTCTGTGAGGCCCTCGGCTCGGCGATTCGGCTGATTCGGGTTGAAGTTATGGTTCAAGAAACCAGTGCTTGACTGTCCAACGCGGTGGATGTCCACGCAGCATATGCTCACCAGGCTACTTGAACTAAGAGGCTTCGTTGGAGGATTCCTCTTGAAATAAGAAAGCTCCAGGTTGACTGAAATCGTATGGGCGGAAGTCGAAAGGCTCGCAGTATCGCTCCGCCCGTCAGAAGTATCGACGAAGACATTGCAGAAGGAACAGCTCACTGTAGGAGATTTTTACTGAGCATGGCTGAGATGTTCCATGGACACTTCCAAGATATCGTCACCGTTAGCAAATGCCTTGGTCAAGTCAGTGAAAAAAAGGGAGCTACAACTTCTTGACACGGATGTCTTCTGTGCAGCAGTGTACATGGATCCCCGCTACCGCCTTCTTCTCGCCCTTGAGCAAAAGTACCGGGTCACGTTGCATTTGACAAAGACTTGGAGGCGAATCACACCTCTGCAATGCGGGCAAAATTCTACCCTTTCTTCTGAAAATGGGGCGGCTCCAGATGATCCGGAAGACGCCCTGCAAGCACTACTGGAGGAAAAGAGAGATTGAGGCTGGCGTGCACGCTTGAGGTACCAGTAGCCCACTTGATATAGCATGCCTCATGGAAATGCTAGACAAGGTGCACGGTTTTCAAGGGACGCTAACGTGTTGCAGTTCTGGGTGTAGAGAAGGGAACGCAATCCAGAGCTCCACGCACTGGCGCAAGCAGCCCTGGTAGTGCCTGCGACCCAGGTGAGCGTGGAGAGAGCGCTTTATGAACTGAAGTTAATTTTATCGTCTCAGAGGTGCCATCTATCCCCGGATATGCTTGACAACGTTCGGCTTCTTCGGTCAGCTGCCTGACATTGAACTGCGCTTTCACCCACGTCGCGAGGTGCTCCAGCACTAGCTCGTTCCTTCCACACAGTAATGTGAGCCTTTGCTTTTTATGTGTAACACGTTTATAAAATATGCATAGTTTATCTTTTGCTGCTGTCAATTGTTTTTGTAGCATTTGAGTACGAACCGGTTCGAACCGGTTGGAACCTTTATTTTTTCACTCCGGAGTTGAACCGGAGCTGAAACGTTTTTCCTGAACCGGAACGAAAACCGGAACGAAAAACATTTCGGTTCGACCCCCTGTTTAGCAGACAGCAAGAACGCTGTTATGCAACAGGTTCGTGTTCAGATAAACAATCTAGAATAACTTATAAAATTATGCTGGGTGCCCAGTCACGTGGGCATTCCTGGTAACGGGAATGCAGACCGCCTTGCACTTTCTGCAAAAAAACATACGGAAACGTCTTTTGGCCTGCCACACCAAGACCTCAAGTCAGCCTTAAACAAGTCAATTATTAAGTTACGGCAGCTGGAGTGCGACACACAGATTGATAGCAAACTTCATGTTATTAAGCCCAACTTAGAATTATGGGAAAGTTCCTCCCATAAGGACCGCCGTTCGGAAGTCTTTTTGCGCCGCTTGAGAATTCTGCACTTGCTCTTTGGCGGAGATGCAAAGCTCTGCGAAACGTGTTGGAAAATGTTACCTGTCCTTCACATACTATGGAATTGTAAAATTTTTGATCATCAATGTCGAAATATTTTCCTTAACTTTTCAGAAAACACCTTCCATTTCATCCTTATTTTTTGCTTGGCGATAGACCTTTGGTACCATTTGCTCGTGTTTTAAATTTCCTAGATGCCATTGGCTTTTCGCACCTGATATAGATAGATAACTAAGTTTAGACATAAATGTTAGGCTTTTTAAAATAACTTTCTTGGCGCAATATGGCCAAAGTTGCTCTTGCGCAAATAAACTCCAATGATCATAATCAAACTTGACACAATATGTGCAAACATAATAATGAATGTATCTGTGCTTACGCAATTATTAAAATCGCCGAATTTGTTTAATTTTCATCTCATTAGCTCATTTTATACAACTGGTCACAATATTTGATAAACCGCGGAATTCACACCCCGTATTTATATGAACAAGCTTCAGTAGCCGTGAACGTTTAGTATTTGAAACTGATGTTGCCAATATGGGTTTCCAAAGCAACCTAGTTTTAGTGGCTACCAGCAAAAAAATGCAGAAAGAAGCAAACGCAATACAACCTCCAATCAACTATTTGAGCTATACAGCTATACAGTGAAGTGAAATCCCGAAGTAATTTTGAACCAGCAAAAACCTGCACACTTGCACAGCACAATCATATTCATTATTTTCCTTCATTCCACTGCAATGGAATACCATGGCTGTCGAGCTGGACGACAAAGTGTTATTGCTTTTGCACTGTAGTGTATCCACCCGTTGATGCACTTACACGGCAGTTTTGTTTCTTCCAAACTCAACTAGTTGTTTAATTACATTAAACATCTTCAGACAGAGCAAGAAGAATTCAAGACTAGCTGGTTGTTAAAAACAGCTGATCGTGGGAATTTTATGTGTGAAAAAAAATGTGCATTAACTATTAGTCCACTAATAAAATGTTCTGATATGGAATAATTTTGAGTACCGAATTTGATGCCTGTTTCTAGTTCTGCATGCCGAAGGAAGCATATTCTTTAATTTAGTTAGAAAACAAAGCTATTCATTTAATTGTATATATCAATGGCCTTACATATTACACTTTTCATCCTTATAGTTACAAAAAAGTCGCAATTAATAGGTCGGTGCCTGCTGGAACAAGTCCGTAGTAAGACATTTTGTGTTCGCATTTACAAAAACATGAAATAAGCGTTTGTACATTCCATAAGAAATGCCAAGCACCAGAGATCCAAGCTTAGGCTGGGTAATTTCGGTTTAAAAACTTGGCATAATACTAGTTAGTTTCAACAAAACAAGTGTGGAAAATACACAAGTTGGAGATATTGTAGACTTAATCAGAAACCTGGCCCGATCTCCTTAACCTCGCCTCCTTCTGTCCTATCTGCTTTATGGCTAGAGTTCAGTCTGAGAAACGTTTGCCATTACTTTTTTATAGATCCAGACGTACCCGCAAAACTTTAATTATTAAGGCTAGTGATTCTCAAATTGGGGTCCGCGGAACCTTTGAGGTCCGCGAAGCCCTGCCTTGTAAATCAAGCCCGGCAATACAAGTTGTCTTTTATCCGATTGAGAACGAGCGTTTCAATTTTCGGGTGAGTTTTTTTTTTGTGTACGTGAATGAGTGAAGTCTACTTCACACCACTCTTAGTAATATCCACTTATAACATCATTATCCGAATTAACCTACACATTTCCCTTCCCGTCACCACGAACGGGGTCCTCCATCATCTCCACCGATCAACAAGGGGTCCGCGAATCATCGATGTTGAGAACCACTGCTCTAGAATAAAAATGCTAAAAAAGAATCACCAGTTTGGCCATAGCGCAGGGTTTGGCTCCTGAGGTGGCCACTACATTTTCTGTTCAAGCATGTCAAAATTGAGTAAATCCTAATCTCGTGACACATGTATTCAAGGTAACAGATCACTCTTTTTAAATCTGGACAAAATTCAATTTACTGATGTCGTCGTGCTGGCCTATATTGCGTTTGCGTGTTGAACGATATTATTTGAGCTTATAAAAAAATGAGGGTGGTATTTGCATAACAGTGTAGGCCATGATCCCGCTGTTTTGGTCCGATTGTTATGGCACTTTTCAGCGGCGCCCGCAGTTGTAGAGAAAGATGTGAAGACTTTACTTTACCACTTCAATAAAATTACTGCCCTTAACAAAATGATATAAAGTGAAGCAACTATTTTTTCCATGTTTCTTCAGGCGACAGCATTGGCAATGGCAAGGACTTCCTGTGAACTGCAGGGCATATACAATCACTGTGCCCCACAAGCCGAAGAAAAATCGGGTAGGTACTGAAAAGATCTTTAACTCTCCGTTCAGTGAATTTAGAATTTCGTTTCTATTATACTGGTTCTGTCTACTTCGAGCTGACGAGAATTGGCAATAGAACAAAACTAAACCCTAAATTTTCAAGAATCTAGAATGTCAGAAAAATAGTCTTTGACAAACTCCGAATTGCCAAAACAAGTAGACATCCTCGAATTTCGCGTAAAATAAACACCAACAAGACGAAACCCTTCCTATGTTGAATGTCGAACTGGGGGAGAGGCCTGTTCGGATGGGCCGGGGGTTCGCTCGTGCGATGCTTTTGTGGAGAGGTTTAACCGCTAAGGCCGAAGCAGCTAACTTTAGAGCTACACCCATGGCAAGAACACGAACCCAGAGCTTGGCTGTCGTAGGCCAAACACTGCGTCAACGTTCGGCTGGGGCGCTGTCCTGCCGTCGCCCAAGGATTGGTTCTTTTGTACACTCTAAGAAAAAATGACTACACTGGGTGGTCAAATGGTGCTTTTGGAGGCTTTGACTACCCCAGAAGGCGAGTTACTAGCCTCTGGGCAAAGTGACGACACCAAACCGCTGTGGAATGACCCCCTTTCTGCAGGTTACGACAGGGTGGTAGTCACATTCGAATTTGATATTTACATGCAGGCAGTCGTAAATAATATTAGTAACTTAGATAACTACAAAAAGACTAAAAATTATATTCTTCCTTAGCTTTCGTGATTCTTTAAGATCCGCCAAGATCACATCTGTTGTGCAATTCGCGTAAATTGGTGGAATAAACATTTTGTCAGCGTGAGCAGCAACACTGGTCTCGACGAAAGCCGTTGACCGTGGTATGGTGTAGCTGCGGCATCATAACAACAACAAACGACGTGGGTGTTTGCCGAACTGAGGTGAGGATATCTTTTTGCCGTATTTTATTGCAAAGAATATTTTAAAAAAAAATTATTAGTTGTATATCTTATCGTGTTGAACCATTGAACACTGAGACCGAGGATCGGCAGGGTAAACATGCTCAGAGGTATGTGACTGTGTCGCCCGTACTGTTTTCATCAACCTCGGACTGGTTGAATGTCTGAGCTGCACCCGTCGTGGTTGTGATCTCCTGGCTGTACGTACGTAGTGCGCGAACGTTCCAACTCATTAGCAGGTTGAAATTCAGTGGCAGCGTAGTAATTGGCTTTTACTAGATTGTTGCGTCGTCACGGGCGCTATTTGTGCTTTTACATGCGCCAGCGCGAGCCCGAACTTGCGCCTCTTTCGCCGTTTGCGTTCTTCAGTTTTGATGTTCTGCTCTATGATTTATTAAACTTAAACCTAAAACTCAATCACCTCTGCCTCGTTACCCGTCAGGGCACCTTATAGCGCTGCCGCTCTACCGGCCCTTCCTGGATGTCTCCTGCTGCCAGGTAGCAGCCGGATCGTCTAACCACACCCATCGTCGCCCCTCCACCAGAGGATCACTAGATTTTGGTGCGTCAGCTACCACTATATTTCGGCGCGTCAGCTACCGCTATATTTTGGTGCGTCGGCCGAGCCTGTCGGCCCATCCTGTTTTTTCGACCGTTTAACTATTTTCTGGGCACAAAAAGAGTCCCTACGGTTTTTCACAACGTCCTTGCGCTCGTGCTCGTTCAGTTTTTTTTTTTTTTTTTGGGGGGGCAGTATATAAGCTTCTGAAGTTCTTTGCAGTGTTCCAACACTTGTGTTCCTTCAGTTTTTTCAGGACAGTAAATAAGCCCCTGATGTTGTTCACAGTGTTCAACGCTCGTGATCGTTCAGTTTACCAGTCTGCCCCGCAAGACGTGGCTTTTCAAACCTTCTTATCTTTTCCCCTTGGCCGGTCGCTGTGCTGTACCCGGTTTTGGACTTTACGAAATTTCATTGCATTGAGACATGCTGCCCTATACTCCGTTCACCCCAAGCTGAGACAGAGCCATATATGTTGAAAGTTTGGCCATTCGTTGGGAAGTATAGGAGACAAATGAGAAGGCACCATTGGCCGAAAGCGGGCTGGGCGTGTTCAAGGGCGTCTTCACAAATTCGAATGTGGCCAATCAGAAGCCGGAAATAATACCCTGGCGGTGGGTTCGAGAAACAAACTTAATAAGTGCGTCGGAGTAACTCTCGGTGACTGAAAATGTGGTGCATGTGATGTTTAACTCACGGTCATCCGAAAATATGGTGGACGAGTGCGACTGGCAGAACGATCGACATAATTCGTGTGCCGAGGGCCGGGAATCTACCGTCCGAGCGGTCACATTCTCCCCGAGCAAAACAGAGTTGAGCGGCACATTTTTTTCTTACATCTTTCTGCATGATCACGATCATATCATCCTGTGCACCCAAATTTCAACCATGAAGGGTCACTACACTTCACACTTGCGTGCTTATTAAAACCATATACCAACATATACCTGTGATTAAAACAGCTTCCCCCTACTACCGCTAGGGATTCTTTTAGCCTTCTGGTTGGCCAAGAGCGATTGTCAAGCCCACTTTCTGCTTCTGGTACATGCCCAGGCTCTGCCCGCGCCTTCCATTGACCAAACACTCCCTATACACGGCTCTGAGCTGAGACTGCAGTGGGAACTACGTACCCGCCGAACCAATCAGCCGCCTCCCTTTCATCACCTGACCCAGTCCTCGGTGTGTGGGCATGAGCGGGAGTATGATCACGTGGTGAAAGAGGGATGTATGACTGGACCATTGAGGACGTAGCTTTGACCACAGTCTCAGCTTAGGGATGAATGGAATATAGTCAGCGCGCAAGATGGCCACCCAGCTCCGGCCTCCCAAGAAGTTGGTGTTTACAAGACGGCCGCTGTCTTCATTGGCCTCCTCGCTCGAAACCCTATGACGGAGAACCAGCGTGCACCAGCACGCGACACGAAGCTTCATCGACGGCTGCCCGTACGCGAAGGAGCTAGCATCTCCTCCGGTAAAGACGGGTGCTTTCGGTAAGTCGCAGTGCTGTGAAACTAATTGTTTCTCTTTCGGTTTTTCTTCTAAGAAAACGTTTTTATAATAAATGCCTGAGACCCCAACAGCAGCCGCTAAGCCGACATTTTCCTCTGACTGCAACTATCTCAAATATGACTAACTTTCCTCGGATTTGAAGTTTTTCCAATATCATTTCTCATTGAATACTTGTGTGTATTGGAAGATAAGTGTCGGGTTCTGGTATTTTTATTATTGTAGTCTCCCTATAGCTACTGCCAAAAAAACAAGAATGGGAGTGCTGTAGTTTTTCGTCCTGCTTTAATGGGGTACGGAAACAAAAATTTAGTGCCTATTTCTTTGTGTAGACATGGTCTGCTTCATGACAGCAGCTCATCGGACACGCTACACACTAAACTTTTTTACACCCCTTAGGGGTGTAAAACACTTGTCCCAGGAGGAGCACCCTTCGAGGGTGCAAACGAGCACCCCTGTGCCAAAGCACCCTAAAGGGGTGTGAAGTAGTATAGGGTGCACGGTGCAATGCACCGCAAACCAAGGGTGCTGATGCTGATTTTATTTGGTGCTCGAGGGTGATTCATTCTAATCGAAATAGACTTTTGTAAAACAAATCTTATCTTATTTACACAGATGATCTCGTTTCAGATGAGCACTTTGCCAAGCCGACACTTTGTACGGGCAGGGTGGCACTAAAAGTGGACTATCATCTGAAATTAGTTGATTAACTTTTTCAATTAATGGTTTGACAGCTGTTGCGAAATTGAATACAGTCACCTCCTTAAACCAGTCAATTTTTTATAAATCCCGAAATGAGCAGACAGACCAAAAAAAAAGAGAAAATATTGTTTCACCAAAGGCAGCGGTATTGTAGTGGTCCAGAAAGTATTGTATTCTACAACTTGTATTGTGTGCAAGAATATTTCTCAATCTTTTTTACTGAGGTTAGTGCTCATTTCACGAAAAATAAGCTGGTCTGAGGTGACTACCTTCATTTTCACAATATGTGCTGGTGCATCAAACCAGTAACTAAAAAGCTAATTGATGGATTTTAGGTAATAAGTCCACCTTGCCATCTTGCCTGTATAAAGTGTCTGCAAGGACAAGTATAACTCAACTGTAAAAAGATAATGTGCATAAAACAGAAATTTTATTTTACAAGAATCCGTTTCGATGAGAATGAATCACCCTGTATCTCAGCACCTGTCAATCTGGGTTCAGTGTACCAGCATGTTGGATATATGCCTAAAAACACGGACAAAGAAGGAAGCACACAGGACCCCCCGAGGCGTAACTTGCAACTGAACTTTACTGAGTTACGCCTCGTCCTGTGCAAGTTACGCCTCGTCCTGTGTGCTTCTTTCTTTGTCCGTGTTTTTTAGGCCTATTTTCTACCAGGCATAAGTACCAACTAGCCCAACTCACAGTTTTAATTCAGTATACCAGGTATGGCAACCAGAAAACCACAAAGTATGCAGAGCAGATAACTGAAGATATAAGGAGAGATGCAAAAGTAAGTGCCAGCATAGGACCTTGTTACAAAAACTGGATTCATTATTTGATATGTGTGCAATGCATCAACACACATGCTACTTGAAGCAGCTGTGCATTAGATGCAATGTCAGATAATGAAGGCAAGATGTGCATGGCAGAAAAGGTAATATTTCAATGTGAAGCTTACTTATATGCAAACGGAAGTTACAGGGAAATCTTGCGTGATTTAAGTTTTACTTCCCACAAAATTTGGAAGGAAAATAAAAAATAGCACAGAATTTCTTCCATGCCTAAAGCTTCTGAATTTACTAATTGCTCGGTGGTCTTAATACTCGTATACTTCCACAAAACAGATCAAAGTTTTCCTCATGAATAGATCAGTGGGAGGCATTCTCAAACATCATTTTAAAGAAGGAGTCTGCCACCAATTTCAATATGTCATTAAAAGTGTCTAATTGTCAAACTGTCAAAACTGAAGTGCGATATGCCCCACATGCATAATGAGCACGTGCTCATGCAAACTATGCAATGTTAGAAAGTGTATGGTACAAATATAAATAACAAGGAGCTTAGCTTGTTCAATCCTGACACTTGGTCCTTGCATCCTGCTCTCTTTCGTCGGTCATTTGCCTCGCATATGAAGTGGTTACGAGTTGTCATACTTGGTATGCCGTAGTACCTGTACACTTTCACCCAAGGCATGGCGAGTGGCATCAGCTGCATACAAACAGCATGTGATAAAGCTGCAAGTAAGTAAACATTGTTATAAAACGAGAAAAAAAAAACTGAAAGGAAAACTAAATTAATAACTATTTATTGAGATATTATGTGAGCACAAAAAATAATGAGGTATGTCCACCACACACTTATCAAAATACAATACTTGAGGCATTCTATTAAATATCACAACATATATAGGCCTAGATGCTAGTAAAAATCGAGAAAAAAATTGAGTCAATAAAATCCAAATTAAATTATTAATCATTTATTGAACTATTAGATGAGCACAACAAACACCAGGTATGTCCTCCATACAAATAACCGAATATATTTTTAAATATCACAGCGTAGGCTTAAGATGCTAGCAAAAATTATAAGAAACAACAAAAATAAACACAGATTACCTTAGTACATCACAATGGTTCTTGATAAAATGACCAGTACAGAAGAGGAATTTAGATGCCTTCCGTTTCGAGTGTATACTTTTGTTCCATCGCACACGCGACTTTCATTCAGGACCCTAATGTTGCATAAAAATCAGCTACACTTCTTTTAGTTTAGGGGTTAAAACATTGAAACAAGGTACCATATTTTCCAGACTATAGTCCACGTCCGGTGTATAATTCGCAAGGGTCAATTTCGGCTTAAAAAAAAAGTATTTTCTTAGATAATCCACACTTGTTGTGGAGAACTCCACAAAAGGGATATCTGTGACCCGCTTGTCAGCCAATCGCAGAGCTCCTCAAAATTAAGCTTGACCCAATTTGGTTGCTTGCGGGTTCCCAAGCAAACAACATGTCAGATGCGAGGTATCGAAAGCCTGGGAAACACACTGAAGGTAAGAGCTTGTCTTGATTACTTTATCCCAGCGTAAAATATCTAAAGCACGACAATCTGGCCTAACCAGTTTTGTAATAATGAACAATCTTGAAACAAAAATTCTTGTACAGTCCACACCTGTAGATAGATTGTACGGTGTAAAATATAAACTTTTAGACAAGTATAGTTTGTGAATTATTACTATAGTTTGAAAAGTATGGTACATTTCTTTTAGTTTAGAGTTAGAAAGTTAAAAGTTAAAGGGGTGCTGCACTCAAATTTGACTTCACAAAACAAGGCACCAGAAGCACACAGTGGGATGCTACAGACCCCAAAACATCACTCATGCTGTAGTATCTCGACTGGATGGCCATATTTTCGGAAAAGAAGAGCGTAATTAAACGAGGCGTGTGACGTCAGATCCTGATGTGGTGGCATAATCCTGGCGTGCCGGCATTTTGCTGAACGGGCAAAGATGGCAGAACAAAATAGCTGTATGAATGGACAAATCGCAGCAGCGCCTTTGTAGTGGACGTTAGCTTGCGCCACCTAGCCTAGATTTTGCGTTACCTAGCCTTAAATGCTGTTTAGTACTTACTGTAACGCATCTGAAAAAAAAAAAGAAGATATTTACTACATTGTAATATACCTATATGTATTATACAAAAAGTGCCTTTTCGAGTAATTTACCTCAACATCTAGACTGATTACATGACACAGAAGTTAGTTTCGTTTTGCTCTCAACTGTGTCCAAAACAGCCAAGTAGCACAATCTCAGTTCAGTTAAGACCAATCACAGTTCGGGCCGATAAAGGATATTTACTCAATGGCAGTTCAAAACACCCGTGTAATTAGGGTATTACACACCCATATGCAGTGCATAACCTTAAAGGGCAAATCCACAGGAAGTTTCTTTTTGCAAGTCTACTGTGATATGTACAGTTGTCCTCATTATGAGGGTGATCACGATCACCAGCTGCTCTAACGGATGCCAACACGAATGAAGGCCACGGAGAGTTTCTTTCTCCTGCACAATCGCTAACCTTTAAGGCGCCTTCACACGTTTGCATCGACTTCACTGTGTCGTGTCGCGTCGCGTTGCACTACACGTCGCCTCCCCATTGGCTCATTGCAAAGGTGGCCATGGCAAGCCATGTACAAATCTCGGCACAGGCGGACACAGCACAGTCAAACGCTAATGGCTGAACCAACCTTTATTGGAGGTAAAGGCGATCGAATGATTCAGAGTGTTCTATCTCATATTGAGGACAACTGTACATGGTCACAGTAGACGGACCTAGCATGCTCAATATTGGAAACGTTGTGTGGCACTGACCGAATTTCTGCATATGCACACAAACAAAAGAATTTGCAAAACTCCTTTGTTTTTGTAGTTCTAGAACTCCCTGCAAACCATGAAATTAAAACTACAGGCGACGAAGGCAGAATCACCTATTACTTGCAACCAGGTCATCAAGTTGTTATGGTCTACTATGCTTGCATGCTTTGGGCTTGTTTCCACTGATATTGGCAGCTGCTTTAGTGGTTCTATGAAATATGTTTGCAATGAAAACTATGTACACTGTGAAGCTCTGGGTCCTATAAGAAGATTTTAACAGAATGCTTGTTGAAAAGGTGATGCCCTCGAGTCAGTCTCACTACCAAGACGGATGAATTCGACGGCACTGTTCTTATGAACAAACTTGGTCTGAAAATATGTTTTGCACTCATACAAAAAAGCGCATAGCGCAGAGAAATGGCAGTACAATTATTATGTCCTACAGCATTGATCGTTATAGGATTGAAAAATGAATCAGAATTTTATGGTTACAAAAACCCAAAACTCAGGGACACAAAAGGGGACTCTGGTTTTTATTACCATGAATCACGACAGCTAGCTTGTTTTTTTAAGTATTGTTATGGTTACGCAAAACTTGTTGCGAAAAATATCTGTACAAATGCTATATACCAGAAAATGTGACAAGGGGCCAGTAAACGTTTCCAGACGAGACGAGCATAAAGAAGTAAAGTTGAGATTGTACGACATGCTTGCAAAGCGCATTTCTAGATTGACCCATTTTGCCGTCACTGCACTAAAAAAAAAAGAAAAATAAACGGAAGTGGCGACTTACTCGGTCAAAGTCCATTAGGTAGGGATACTTTTCTTTCACGTCGTCCATCCTCAAAGTGGTTAACTCCACCAGCCTTGCTGCTGCTGTCAGATCCATCCTTTCTTTGATCTGGTTTTCATCTGGATGAGACTTCTTCACTTGGTTTCTGAGCCCCTTCTCATGGGCTGCCAGGCTTGTCTCGTCCTCACCAGCAGCCAAAGCAGGAACGGTGATGTCCTAAATTGGATGTGGCTGAAATAGAGTGCAACAAATAATGGTGTGCTCATTACATAAGCTACCAACAAAACCCTTTATTAATTTATTTCAAATGATATTGATCCTCCATGGGAACAAGATAGAACCTACACCTGTATTCCTTTTTACTTTTCAATAGAAAGATGTGCAAGTATAGCTTCCGACAGCCTTCCTTCACCTTTTATGGACCACGATGCACACGAGTAAGCATAAATGCCTTCCTTGACCAAACCGCCCAACTAGAGGCACAGCATGCCCAAAGCTGCGCACTAAGACGTGGCATGCCCTCGGTGCAATCTGGATAACAGTCCTCAACTGTGAATAGCAATAAAATAAACTCCCTGGGTCTTGGCTTTACACAGTCCTTGTAAGACTAGGTCTACTGGGTGCTGTGGAAATCCACGACTGCATAGTTGAAGACAATAAAATTCAATACAAAAAGGCATATATTTTTCAGCGTCTTTCAAAGGATCCAAATGTGGGAGCTATTGTGGTATGGTTCACTTGCCAGTACTGGACAGAAAATATTATTATTGTGCAAGATGACACCTTTGAAACTACCCCACTTCTCCATGCTTCCTTGACTATTTCGATTAAATTGCTTAGCGGTAAATATATGTGATAGCTCGCACCAGGCACGTATCCCGGGAAGGGGGGAGGGGGGGCCGGGCCCCCCTCTCAACTCCCCCCACCTCTCAAAGATTTCCATTTTGCTGGGCCCTCCTCTCCCCCTCCCCCTCATACAGCATTTTGTCATGGGCGCCGCCGAATCAAAATTTTGGCAACGTGCCTGGCTTGCACTCATTTTTTTGTTTGTTAATTACTGTAGGATTCAACTGTAAGCACAGTATTAATGCAGAGTAAAAATAGCAGTGTACTTTTGTTGGCTAGTGCTGATGATTGGACCAGTTGGTAGACAATTATTAAAAAGACATGAAGATAATGGGAACAGAGGATATGAACACAGCACAATGCTGTGTTCATCTCCTCCTTCGTGTCTGTGCGATTCCCATTCTTTGTTTTTATATTAATAAATTTTTAATTATTCTTTGTTTGGTATCATCTGTATAGGAGTTCACTGTAACGACACACCTGGCATTGCATTCACTTTGGGTGCAGCTCCCCCTCCCTTATGGTGCCATCATTGAGGAAGTGCTGGGCGGGCGTCACTCTCACTCTTGTGGAGCAGTTCCCCAGGTTCCCATAGGTTGCAAGCTGCCAGCCATACTGAGCCAGGCCTGCCAGCCCTGCGGGAAATGTCAATTCCATTCTTTTAACGTAGACACCCACGTTTTGCGTATACCTGAAAAAAGCTCTAACAGAGAGGAAACGCAATAATTGGCCCTTTCTGAATGCATCTGTTTTTTTTTTTGTTTTTTTGCTGAGTACATACATAAAAGTCACACTGTCACACGCTATTGTACATTCAGTTGTGCGGCTTAATTTATGATGAGCATTTTTATATAACTTCGAGCATTTAGAGAAAATATACAATATAATGGGTCGGACATAAATTGTTCCTATAAACTATCCTATACATTTACACATAACCTGATATCATAAAAGCTATAGAGCAGGGAAGGCTCTACTGCATCAACTACAATTTTATAACCAATTAAAAGTTAGCATTTATTTAATTTATTACTATTGGCTATTCTTCTTTGACAGAAAGAATAACTGGACGAGTTGGTACAGAGCGCGACACTGTTAGCGCGAACAAGCGATCGCCGGTTTTTCCAGTTTTTCTCTCTGAAACCAAGGGATGTCATCCAATTTATTATTGCTACGGAAAGAGCTCATTTAGTTCTATAATGTAAGCGATAAAATTTCGTGCTCGCTAATACTATTTAGAAGCAGAATGCGAAAATCCGCCGATATCGTGTTCGCGCTAACAGTGTCGCGATGTGTACGTTGGTAGTCTTTCAACTCCATCGAATATTCAGGTTCTTTTCACATTTCTTCATGCTTTTGCTTTTTCTAGCTGCTCTGCTTTTTGTGGCGGCTTTCGCCGCCACTAAAAAACGTGACATCCAAACTTACTTTATTTACATCACACAATCGTAAACTTCGAAAGCGTGCCGCTTCGGGATACGCGAAGAGACCGCGCGTCTCTACGGCACAGGCATAGAGGCACTCACTTGATCGAATGACATTTTAGCGAACGCCCACGTTTCACCGAATGACACTTAAGCGAATAGTCGGACGCCGCGAAGCGGCGTTTTCGGGTGGGCCAAATGGGTTCACATTTTTGTAATGAGCCGCCGCAGACTGTCGCCGCGAAGCGGCGTAAAGCGGAGCGCGGCGGATGGCTTAACGCGCGCCCCCGTTATTCGCTAAAACGTCAATTCGCTCAAATGTCGCTGTTCGCTGAAACGTCATTCGCTCATGTGATATGGATCCTTTATTAGGCAAGAAATCATGCTGCTCGCTCTTGTAACGTTTTTCTCGCTCCCGCTTTACGAAACGAATCGGTGGCGAGCGGCTGTTGAGACCACACGGCAGAACTAGCATGACCTGTGATTGCTTGAACTGCCGTCATCAGGCTGCACTTGAACGCTCCGCAAAAGCGTCGTCAGACGAACGTCGTAGAACGGCGCCCAGAACAGTCCCTCGGTTCCGCCGCACGCGAATCTTTCTCACTCTGCCGAGCGAGCCATAGGTTTTGAAGAAGGTACGCTCTTTTCAAATAACGAAAGAACACCGGCCAGAAGCATTGTTAGAATCAAGCATAGCTCAGCAAGCACATGGTACACGACAAAGTTTGAAACAGCGGCGCACTTCGCAGAAACAAAATAGCTTACCGGCGCTTGCAGCAGTGTTCACGGGCTGTCCGCCACTTGCGTTGGTAAGGCGCAGCGTCTCCCAGCTCTCAGTCATCGCTTGCTATTCTTGAACACGGCATTCGCAAGGAAGATATCCAAAATATCTGCTAAAACGGCTAAAACGTAAAAAGGAAGCGATCCTCGAAGCCTGCGGAGTGCCAACGGTCAGTGCCAAACGGAAGCTGATTGCAATAGCGATGGTCTTGCGCAGTTTTCAAAGGGCTCCTTTTGAAAACGAAACTAAGCAAATTAGTATTATATTACTACTAATATGTCATTATAATGTTGTAAAAAATTGAAAAAACTTTAGTCTACCTTAGGTGTTATCTAGACTTTAGGTTTTATTTAAACTGTTTTATCTAAACTTTATGTTTTCTTTTTTTCAATACGAAACCGAAACTATCTGAAGCAACGTTTCGTTTGTTGTATTCGTTTTCGTGCGTGTGTGCCTGCATGCGCCCGTGTTCGTGTGCGCGTGTGGATGCGTCCGCGTACTCGTTTGTGCGTGCGTCTGTGCTTTTGCGTGCGTCTGCGTGCGTTTGCGCGTGAGCATGCTTGCGTACGCGCGTGCTCGCGTGTATGTGTATGTCTGCGCGCGCACAAGCATATCTGTTTGTGCGTTCTATTGAACTACGCCAGCAAGAAGACCAATTGGATGTCCCTGGACACTGTAATAAACACTAAATGATTTTATTATTATCATTATTATTATTATTATTATTATTATTATTATTAATATTATTATTATTAATATTATTATTATTAGTGAAATATGCCAGCGCGAAGTCCAGTGGTTCTTCCTTAACTCTGCAGTAAACATAGTTGATTGAATTGACTGCTTGATTGAGCTTTATTTTTGCCGGTCGTAATTTGAGACAGATGCCAAACGGCCATTTCCGCGAATAGGGCGAACATCCGTGGCTCTTCTAAATGTCGCGCTTCGAACGTACCTCGAGAAGTCCGACGTCTTGATTGTCGCCATTTCAGCAGTTTGATTACCAATATGATCAGTTCAAATACAGTATGTACAGTTCAAATTCTGCTACAACCAGATTTCTTTTATATGGTATGACGACGATTTGCGCCCGTATAGCAGGCGACATACAACTTGTGCGATTTTCAATAGAAAACTTTTGCACTTAAAGCGAAAAGCTCAAGATTACTGTTTTAGACAGAGGAGGGACTCGTACATGGGTCTTTAACAAAGTGGTAAATTTTGAAAAACGAACACTTCCTTTTTTCTGGTGTGTTTCTCCGCAACTCACCACAAAAGTAAAACAAAGTCACATATTAATTTAAAAAAAAAAAAGACTGCGAAGAGTTTATGTGGAACAAGATTTTAGTAACTGGAACAAATTTAGGCGGAGCAGGTGATCAGCCAGCTCTAAATGCACGTGTTCCATCTAAAAAAAAATTATAAAAATACAAAAGAAGTGTTTCACTTAAAACCGTTTGATCCGCTAAATATTTGCCAGGACTTAGTCAAAATTAGTAGAGCGCCAGCCTTATGCAAAAATTAACTGGAACCTAAGTTGAACAAGATTACTGAGAGTGTATAGATGCCTCACGCTTTGAAGGTGCGTTCGAGACGCTTCCGTGTTTACCGGGAGTGCGCTATTTCTATAATCCTAAATAATACTAAGGGCACGCCTAAATTATACTTGAAGTGTCTACGGTTGCTTAGAGCGTACTTGGAGTAGGCTAGTAGTTTTATGATCTAAACATACTTGACAAGTTGACTTGGATCATAAAACGGCTCCCGCATGCCATATACTACTATTCTACTTTTTATAATATTCTATTACACTCCCTGCCTTATTAACAATATACTAGAAGTATGTCGAGTATAGTTTTATTACGCCCTTTTTCGCTAAGGAAATAACGGTGAGAGAGAAACGACTACGTCACATATATCAGCACAACATCAGACGCTCCAGTTTTTGAATTGTGATGAAAAGGCCGATGACTATCTCAAAAGTTGTTGCATTTTCAGATATTGTTTCAAATAAGTTAGACTTTAAGAATGGTTCCATTTAAAGCTTCAATTGGAATATGGCCCATTAAAGTAATAAAAAAACTAGCAGATATTGGTTAATTAGTCAACATATACAGTGATGTTTATCAATTAATCTAATGTACGCTGAGCCCACTTATATACACTGAAGACGGCATCCACATATCTATTGCCTCCTTTTTTTCTAAATTACGCTAATGTTAAGAATAAAGACCCCCCTGCGCGAAGAACTGAGCACCCTTCCAACACCCTTCCAGCACTCAGCACCCCTCGCAATGAATCGGAAGGGTGCTCGCGCGCATGCACCCTCGCGCTCGTCATGAGGGGTGCTAACCCTGCAAAAAAAAGGGTGCTGAACGGCTAAGTGAAGGGTGCAAACCCCCTGCAGCACCCCTAAAGGGTGCTGTAGCACCCTTAAAGGGTGTAAAAAAGTTAAGTGTGTAGCACGTGGTAAAAACGTTTCTGAAGGCAAAAAAGGTTCATTCTGTTTTAATTAATTTTTGTATTCTTTAAAATCTATGGGTTTTTTTTGCAAGAAACGATGCGGTTGCCACGGAGAGGCACATGCGCAAGTGGGGCAGTCTATGCGGGGAAGCGAGATCACGGCTGCTAGGAGCCTATCCCTATTGAAAAAATCAGCACGAAAATCTAGCTGGTCAAGTTGGTAACTAAGCTGGTCAAACTGGTCAATGTGCCCATACAAAAATGTCCTATGGTCGGCTATAGAAAATTCTTTGTATGGTCGGCTTTAGCTAGTTGGCCCAATTAGCTAAAGAATTCTCTATGGCTGTCTTTAGCATTCTTTATGGTCGCCTTTATGGGCCTCTTTAGTTTTGTCTAAGGCCCTATCGCTGTCCAACCATACCGCTCTTTAGCTTTTCTAATGGTTGGCTAAAGACTTCTCTATGGCTCACCCTATGGCTCTCTTTAGCCAGCAAACTCAAAAAAAAAAAATTTACTTCAAGTTCCCCCGACTTGTGAACGCTACTTGGTAGATATACATACATCTCTGAACACGCAGAACATAAGAAGAACACTAACCCACACAACAGCAACAACCCAGCGACAACAACGCAGCGACACCAGCGCAGCGCTTCAGCCGCGCCGCGATCTGCCTTTTAGGTGCGAGAAGAGAGAGAGAGAGGGAGTGGTAGGAACGGAGAACTTGAGACACGTTTGTCTAGCTTGGGCAGATTTTTGAAGGGACGGCTATGTGCGCGTTGTTTGGAGACTGCTTGAACGGCGATGCAAGCGAAGCGGTTTTTTTGAGGAGACAGCGAGCGGCAGTCCGTTCAGCGTGGGAAGAAGTCAGACGCCCCCACTGAGGCGTCGCTTGGTGTCTTCGAACGTGTGCGTGCTCGTGGATGACAGGGATTTCCTCTCTTCTGCCGACTACGCAAGAGGCCTCTTCGCCCCCATCAGTGGCCGGACCCAGGTTCACTTCTATCATCCGTGTAGTATTTTTATTGTTATTGCCTGTTTTTGACATGTGTCTGGTAGTATTTTAGGTGCTGTGAGATAAGCAATCTAGTTTTAATAACATTGTTTTGCACCCAGAACTCCTGTCTGTGCGTCGGTTAGTACTGTCAGCGCCGAGGATGTGTAGCATCTGAGCTCCTGTGAGCAGGCCGCGAATACGAAAGTAATAAAACTAGATGCGAGTTGGCCTTTAAGGAGAGATTGTTTGTTTATTTTGTGTTAATCTAAACTGGTCAGACTGACGTGGAGTTTCACCAGCTTAAGCACATGACCAGTTCAACCAGCATGCCGAACTGGGCATGCTGGGGCAAGAGCCCAGCTTGAAGCTTGGAGGAGATGAGCCAGCATGACCAGCATGCCAAACTGGGCATGCTGGCGCAATAACCCAGCTTGAAGCTGGGACCAGCTGAAGCTGGTTTTTTCAATAGGAGGGCCGCTAGTTTATAGACTGACACAAATAGTTAGTCTGTGTACCGTTACTTCTTGCTAAGAGACACACTCCTTGGAAAGTTTAGCAACAATATTAGAGAACAATTGCAAATGTGAAATGAGCGTTGTTCTTGTGTGAATGTAATGAGCGTGTAAAAAATACCCCAGCCATCACATATTGTTTTACCAATTTTGAATTCGACGTTGACTAGCGCCACTTGGGTGTGTAAGGGCTCAATTTAGTAATAAATAAGGTGAGGACGCAACATTTTGTCTCAGTTGCCTAAATGCAAGGATGCAAAAGTCAGTCCTGGGCGTTCAACTTTGCGGGACTAACGCTAGGGGAGCGAAGGTTGCTCCCGTTACCGTTGCTTCCTATAGGAGCCTAATGGTTATGGCAGAGTATTTGCTCCTTTGAGGGAGCAAGTCACGCTCACTTTTTTTTAGAGTGTACCTTAATTCACCAGTGAGACATGGCTGCATAAAAACAATACTAATTGTGCCGGAAAACCCTTTATACTACAGCTTTATGCAAACATCATGCTCCTGTCATGTACTAATCTTCAATGAAAATTCCTACAAAAACAGTTTTTTTTGTTTGTTTTTTAGCAAAAACATAAATTTTAAAAGCCCCCCAGGCAGCCCAAAATGCATGAGCGGACCCTGTCCAAGACTATAGTGGCTGGTCAGTTTCTGACTGGCCAATGGCTGGCCAAAATGCTCGGCCCATCGTTGGTTATGGTCCTTGGCCAGTGACTATAGCACTCATTGGCTGCCGGAAGCCTGTCAATGAGATTTGGCCAGGCATCGGCCAGTCGAGTAGTTTCTTGTAATTGACCGCTGACCTGTGACGGGACACTGGTCGCTGACCTGTGACTGGGCACTGGCCGAACACATTTTTGTCATCAGTGGACAGGAGTGAAACAACCAGTATGTGGCCAGCCCCTTTCCGGGTACTTTTTGTCATTGGTGGCCTGCAATGAATCGAACAGTTGGTGACTAGCCTCTTAAACTCTTTATTCCTATGAACTCTTTATTGTGATTGGGCGTCGTGACCGGCACTTCGGGTGTGTTTCAACAGTTTATTTTGCTGTGAAACCCGTATCTGAGATGGGACTCTGCAAGTCCTAAAGGGGCTTGTACAGTCCCATGTTAGATGCGGGTAGCATCTTAGATAAAGCAGTTGACCATAAAATGAAAAATATATATTCAACTGCTGACTCGAAATTCACCTAATCGTTGAAAACGTATATTTTGCTGGAACGGGTGAGCGCCTTCTAGAGTGAGTTTACAACGTGAACATAGAAATTTATTTCGTCAGCAAATGAGTCATTTCCATTGGAACGCCAACATAATGATTTCGTCATGCCCTCCCTTGTCGTCTTGGGCAATGTCTTGGCTCACCACCTATAAAATAGACAGTAAGACACATCAGTATTAGAACAAGCACGACATTATGTAATCCTAAGAAGTGCCTAAAGTTCGCCCAGCTGGTACGGATTTATGCTAAGGAAGCGCGAACAAAAATAGACAAAAGAGAAGCAAAGTTAGGAATCAAGTGTGCTTGTTCGTGATTGGTGGCCTTTTTTGTTGTCGTATGTGCACTTTTCAACGATGTATAAAACAGCCTGGAGCATAAAAAACACACGTTCAACATAAGAATTCAAATTACTGACATCCTAAATCAGTACCTTCATGCTTCCATTAGCCGCCGAACTATAATGTCAGCCGGGCTGTATACCTGCAGCGGTACCACCTTGATTACCTCAAGATTATGGTTGTATATTCTAGAAATTAGAGCAAAGACGCAGGCGAGCTGGTGACGAATAATAGTTTAAAAACTTGGAGACAACGAGCTCAAAAGGACAAGAAAAGCACAGTCTCATAACCAGCACAACAATGATTTAATTCGACACAGTCTTCCATCTTCTCTTCACATATCACGAGCACAACCCCCGGTCATCGGCAGGCACAGCATCTGAAGGCCTCATAGAAAAAGACACGTACACGAATGCAGTCTTAAGCGTCGGGTGAATAAATTAACACGAAACCCGCAAAAACGGCGGTGTCTCATCGTCCAAAACAAACCTTAGCTCTTAAACAACGGTTTGGTTCAATTTCGTGGTAAACAAAATAGAGACGAAAATTAGAAGAATCCATTTCGCTGGACAAAGCAAATTAACTAGAGAGACAAGAACGTCCTTGTGTCCTCATCCAAAGTCAAAGAGGGCCTTCTAATACAATTTCCGGCGCTCGTAATCCTAATTGTCTCCTTAATAACCCTTTTAAATCAATCTTTTTATTTGCTAAAAACAGTTGTCTCGGCCCAGTCTGGGTAACAATTATTGCACTCACTGAGATGGTTTACAATTTAAGAATTGACCAAAGAGGAGTTAACAGCTTTTTTATGTTCTAGAAGCAGGTCGTTAAGGCAGCGGCCAGTTGGACCTACATACGAGAGCCCACGTGCCAAAGGAATTTCATACACTACTGCCATCTCACAATTAATACCGGATCTCTATGATTTTTTTTTTGGCAACCATGCGTGTCCCTTGCTTCTATATTCTAGCTTTTCCACCATTATAGTGCCTCACTATTGGTATACTTCAACATCCCAAATTGATCTACTACTGTGTTATTGTTCATGAGAGTTCGAGAAGCATATATGTTTGCAGAGCCCATCGTCGCTCCTTTAAAAGAAACGGCTGGTGATGGCGTCACCAGCTATCACTGTCAAGTTTCGGGTGGTACAAACAGCTTTGCCGCAATAGTATATACTTAGAGACGCAGAAATATTCATTAAAACTAAGAATATCTGTGATTGATATTTAGCTGACACTTTGCTTACGATAGAAGAAGGTGTTTGAAGAAGATGATCTCAGCATCGGTTTGTACAAGAAGTGAAGTTTGTATTTTTCAAATAATTAAATCTGTAGTTTCTCTTAAATGATAATTGCATGGCTCTGAGCACGGGGAAAAACTTAAATACTTTTTACAATACCCGACAACGCTCTGGTTAATTCTGTTATCAACGAAAATAAATAATTATTTCTTTTGTTGCGGTAGAATAATCAAGGTTCTCCAAATATTTTGATGAATATTAATGTGTATGTTGTTGATTGTAGTATAAAAATAAATAGAAACTTTTGTGGTAATGTTCACACCTTATGCGGTCATGTTACAACGCATTGGGTACTAAAGCTTTATTTCTTTTGTGTTGGAGGTTGCATTCAAGATGAAGTTTTATTTGGTAATCGTAAGTGAGCATAGCGGTGTGAGATTGGTGTCTTTGCTATTGAGTCAGGACTTCTAGCCAAAGGAAATATTTTAGTGATGTAACGACTTATTCGCCCACTTTGACCGAGATCAAATACTTTTAATCCTTTAAAATATAGTATTTCTGGTGAAAGGGAAAAATATTTTTTCACCCATGTGCAACGCTTCAGGGAAGGTGTCAGGGGAACTTCATAATACGAATAAAAACTACTGCTTCATTTCCTCTATATGTCCTTAAATATAGAAATTTAAAAAAATCCAAGGCATTTAAAAGAACAAGCATTAATATATTTAGACATGAATATTCGATTAAAAAAGAGCGCATCCCTAATAAAATGTAGCAGTAAAGCGTATACTGTACCTTTGCACTTATTTCTGCAAGCCTTTGCATCTTGAAATGCATTTCCTCCTAAAGCTCGACTGCCAAGTGGGCTCCAGTAGCATCGACATTTATTTTCGCTTACGTCGAAATAATACACTCGATAGACATACGAAGGCGCACTGTCAGGCTTCTTTGGATGTTTAGTGCAATCGGGGTGGCGATTAGGAACTCTTCCATCTGAAATTTAAGACATACTGGTGACATGAGATTTTGTGATCATACAAATATTAAACTTGACTTAGGTTGTGAACAAAAGTCACAAATGAGGTAGATTACTGTGTATGCTGGTCAAATGTTTCGAAATAGCATAAACGACAGAATAAATACGCCAATAATTTAGTTTGACTGTAGCTAGAATTATGAGCTGAATATTGCGATCATTGCCGCGGAGGGTCCGCACTATTTGAGAGCTCCATTTCCAAATATATGTATACCATGTGAACTATCTGCCCTTTTTGTCACAGTACGTCTGCACCGCCTCGGTGACTCCGAGGCTAAGCACCAGCCTACGAATCCACTCGTGGCGGGTTCGAAACCCGGCCGAGATGGTCGCAATGTGACGAAGACTTATCGCGGAGAAGGCGCCGTGTAACCGAGCTTTCCGTTGCACGTGAACATTGGTTCAAACTAATCCTCCGTCCTCCGCTTGGGCGTGCCTGATGGCCGTCTTTGCTTTGCTATGTAAAACCCCCAAATTTTACACTACGTCGGCGCCTAAAACGTTGAAAATTGATCTGATGATCAACTTTCATCTGGAGATTTGTTGAAGAGCTTCTATTAAGTCTGTCATGTTATTTATATAATGAGGATTTATTAATAAAGCGTTTACAACACCAATATTTGTGAACGCCCTATTTTTAAGTACAAATGTAGACGTCCTTTGATTTTGTGCAACAGAAATGCTTCATTGGGGTGACAGCTTTTTTACACCTTTTTATGTTAATTGCAACTGAATGCGCAGGCAATTGTAACTAGAACTTCGGAACATATTTACATTGATTGTCTTAGGCGTAACTTCGCGTAAATTAGAAGTTTTATAAAGGTGAATCTGATCTCAATGTTAAACTGTTGCTTTATATATTAAGTTAGTTTGCCCTAGACTCATAAACACAAGTTAACATATTTTAAGGCTGGATGCTTTGAAATATAACATTTTTCTGCTTTAAGCTTTCTGAATAAAGACCAATTGCAGTGTAGGCATTCACGATCTGATCTTCTAAAACAGGCGCTAATTTAATAGTGCAAAAATTGTAGTGGCTTTATTTTTTTTATTGTTGGAAATTCGTTTGAGAGACGAGAAGATATCTTGGGATGCTAGGATATATAAACATCAGTCACTTATCGGATCCCCCTCAAAGGCAAAACCAGCATCATGGAGGTTCGGCATAGCTGGCAAGGCCAACTGTGAGCTGTTATCAAGTGATCCCAACAAAGGCTGAATCTAGAATTGACAAAAAATGGATCCCTGGCCTATTTATCTCAGATTTCTTTCCTAGAGAACTTTAGTGGTAACTCAGTCGGTGTCGGCGTCCGGCGTTGACCATGCAAAGGTGTTGGTCTCATTTTCAACAAGAAGGGAGCTACAGTTCAAAATTTCAGAGAATAAAATCACCACTAATATAGACGCTTGAGGAAAATATGGCATTGCAACGCGCAGGCACGTAGTTTTCAGGTTGAATTTAGAGTGAGGCTAAGTATTGGAAGCCCCTTGTGACGGATGTTTTCCTCCAAGATGGTAAAATCTCAAGAAAAAAAAGTAAATTAAAAATAAACATATTCTGCAAAATAATGTTTTCGAGTCGACCACGGCGGACGCCAGGGCACGAGTATAAACCATAATTGGTCGTTTCATTAACAAAAAACTTTATAATCAACCTGAAAACTTATCTTTTTCGTTGGTATATTTTTAATTGAAGACTTGGAGCCCTCCGTTATATAGGCCAGATTAGTTGCAAGATAAAAAAAAAACAAAACTGCTTCGAGTTATATCGAGCCAAATTTCGATAGGCGCGGCAGTGTGAAATCGAAACCAAAAGGGCAAGAGCACAACAAGCCCCCGTGGATGTGACGAGTGTTGCTGGGAGCACGGGATGAAAATTTCTGAATCCTTGTGCGTGATCGGCTCACGTCCTGCTGCCGCGACGGCCTCGATATTGTAGGTCATCATCATCATCATTTATTATATCTTGAAGGCCCTTACGGGCATTACACAAGAGAGGACGGGGTACAGGCTGGAGAACATGGTCATATAAAGCAAAAACAAAAACAGGAAAAATAAACACTCAAGCACTGTAAGAAAAAAAACAACATGCTAATTAAAAAAACACGAATTAAACATTTCTACAAGTAAAAATCGTATTTGCTATTAGTGCAACGGCAAATGGGTGGTTAGTTGGGATATGAATGCGTTTTGGTCTGTCTGTGTCACAACACTCTAAGGCAGGTTATTCCAGTGTGTTATTGTTAATGGAAATGTAGAGTTAAGAAACGAGAACGATGAAGCGAAAATAGGACGGGCTTTACGGACGTTACCAATGCGATGATATACGCTACACTGTACTGAAAAACGCGTGCCCGACGTACGCAAAACTGAACCGTCATTGCGTGCGTCGGGCACGAGTAAGAACTACCACTTGTCATTTTCGTTTGCAGCCATTCTACACCAACCAAACACTTGATTGTGAGTTAATAATAACGCTGCAAAGCAAAAATAAGATATTCACGGTAGTTATAGACGACAGTTGGCCGGACGTCACATTTTATATGATCGCTGCCTCACAAGTAGAGCACACGTTTTCAGTTGAAGAATGGTTTCGAACTTTGACGTGATACTTGCGTATGCCAATGCAAATAAAAGTGCCATCCTGGCATTCACGTGTTTCGCCACTCGTTTTCCAGCACAACATCTTCCTGCATACAGTTCGTTAAAAGATTAAAATAAACAGATTAAAAGTAGAACTTTTAATCTGTTTCGCTCGACGGGATCTGTTAGAAATTCAAGGCAAAGCGTCTAGATTCAGCCTGTCGTCAGGGTGGAAGGTGCTCTCGCAACAAAAGCTTCGCCCTTATGATGTCTGTCTCCACCAAAGCTTTGGTCAAGGAGATTTTGAAAGGCGCCTGGATATTTTCAATTAGGCGTTAATGCAGACTGATCATCGTCTCGATTTTTTTGTGCGAAGTCCTCTGGACTCACGAAGCAAGGTTTAGCAAAAATGGAAAGGTCAAACTTCACACTGGACACCACTGGTCGTTCCTAAACCCGCGCTAGCTCCGGCAGCATAGACACCAAGTTCAGTGGTCAGTGAATCTGAAATGTGCAAGTTTTGACTGTCGGATCCTCGGCCATTATTTAATTGATGGCGCACTTACTGAAAATAACTATAACAAGCGCGTTCTTAATTGAATTATGACGGATTTCATGACAGAGTCTTTCTTGAACAGCCTGAGGTCGATGTTGTTTCAGCACGACGGAGCCCCGCCACACACATATTCGCAAGAAGTCCTCTTTTTGGACGCCACTTTTCCTGAACAATGTATTGGACGCGGCGGACCAACGGCCTGACCTCCAAGATAGCGTCAGTTATCTCCAGTGGACTATGTTCTTCGGGGGTACGTCAAGGCCGTGCCACTGAGCCGACCAGCGTCGATGAGTTGAAAGAGACGATCCCTACCATTTATGCGACCGTTTCGTCAGAAATGTTCCACGAAGCAGTCTTTAGGTGGAAAGAACGTTTTCTGATAAGCACTGCAACCGAGGGTGGACATTTTGAGCAATTTTTGTGAGAGTCCTGGTGCACTGATTAAATTCAAAGGTTGGATAAACCTCTGGACCAGTTAAATAATCTAATTTCTGAAGTATTGCGAACGTTGCAAGACTAGTATTTCAAGTGGCTTGAGTAACATTCCACATTGCACACATTAAGTTAACCGTTAATGAAGTAATATAAATCGTATAAGGTCCGTAACGAAAGTGCGAAGCACGAACATATTTTAACTTTCATGCAGAACAAATGGAAGGTGCGATTTCACCTTTATATCACCATAATAAACAGACTGTGATGCAACGTAAACACGACATTGAGTAAATTGCAAAAAAAAAATTCAGTACATTTTTCACCGTAGGCGAAGCGCATTTTGTATTTCATTCTATTATACCGTTTTATGTTTTACAAAAGAAACTAAAGATAAAAGCAAATTGCCGCAAAATGCAGAAACTCCCAGGTGCCTTGTGCCATACACTTGAAAGAGGAGACGGCTTGCGCTAATATCGCCAAAAGATAGTCTTAAGGCGGTCCAAGCAGGACACTTGAAAAATCGTGAGGCTACACAACTCCGTCATTTGTCGTGCCGCGCTCCGCATCCGTCCGTTTTTTTTTTTCTTGGTGCCAGAGGGAATGGTTGACTCCGTGGCCGTCAAATCTAGCTTGTGTCCTTCACGGGTGCCTTGAGCATGCTCGTCACGTGGATCTGGACAACCACTCACACGCTCTGTTGGCTGTCGGCAAATCGCTCAAGGCCTCCGATGCTCTTCAAGTCACGAAAACGGAAAAGTGAATGAGACGAGGGTGCGGCAAAAGAGGTGGAAAGGTAACAGGCACATAATTGGCAGATGACGTGTGAAATCAAGTCTGATGAGCATCGAGGTCACCGAAAAACGGAGGAGGCAGAGAGGAAGGTCCTGACGTTTGTTTTGGTAGTTTCCAAACATAAATGGGACTGCCAAACTACAACTGCTTCAACTTCTACGGCTTTTGACGGAGTTGTGTCGCCTCACGATTTCTGAAGTGTTCTGTTTGGACAGCCCTTTACGGGTCCAATTTTCGTTCGTACTGATGTTCCACACAGCTGCCTCAGCAGGACGAACAAGTAAAGAGCGTTATACTTGATGATAAACAAATGTTTTTTTTTTGTATTTTACAATTTTTTTTTTCATCTTAAGGACCACCGGTTAAGGCGGCAAAATAGCTGAGTTTCTTGTTTCCTGGGATAAGTGAAAAACAAAAAACAAGTCTTTGGCGTACCTGTTCGCGGTGTATCGCACAGAGTATAGGGTTACAAGAAATGTGCAAAAATAGTTTCGTGTACGCGTAGAAAACAGCGTCTCTAGGCAACACCATGCCACAGCTGGCGCAGAAAAACCTTGTACGAGATCAATAAATTTCAGCGCATTTGAGAATAGTCCCCTACGCAAGCAATGAGTCTTTAGTTTTACTAAGGGTAGCGAGGCCGTCTTGGTAGCAGGCCGTGAGGCGACCACACAAGGATTCAGACATTAACATTTTGAAGAAACCCGAGACTGACGAATACGAAAGTTGGCTCCCAGAGAAGAGAAGGAGGACGTGTCAAACACAGCTGTGTCTTTGCGAAGACTTCAGTTGCACCCAAGAAGACTCGGTACACTTCACGCAAATTGGAAATTTTTTATGTATAGGTCTAAATACTTTTTCATTGTGGGATTCAATAAAGGAGACTAAAATGCATGCCAGAACCACGCATCAGACGGCATGGCTAAGCCTCCAAAGTAATGCGCGTCTGTTTGAGAAACAATTAAGTCGCCCCAGATAGCACAATACTCTGGGCCAAAATTTGGCAAATGTCTGTAAGTGTTAAGCCTTGAAAAACCCGAAGAAGCCAAAGTAGAGCAAAATTTTACCTTCTTTAACAAAAGTCAGGGTATTTTGGCTTTCATTCGCCAATGAAGTGTCAAAGCTGGGCTTTGCTCCCGGCTAATTCGGCTGCTTTTGTCGTCTTTGGGACAAAATCGCCAAACGAGCGCCAGAGTTAGGCTTACTGCCTGATAGTTCGGCTGTCATCTGGCATCGTTATTCCCAAGTCGCCAAATAAGTGCCGAAGTTCGGCTTCGCTTCCTAATAGTTCGGCTGTCATCTGGCAGCTACGGGCCAAAGCCGGCAAACAAGTGCCAGAACTAGGTTTACTGCCTTGGAGTTCGGCTGATGAGGTATTGGATGTACGCGGGTGGTATGTAACTTAATTAAATAAAAATAAGATTTTATTCTGCTCACAACTCTTGATTTTATTTTGGGTGTCTCTTAATTTCCCCAGGCTAATTGTGGACTGGACATTTTGCCCCGGCTGAACCAGGCTTTGAAAATGCAGATTGTGCCGGACTGTTGTACTCGCGCGTATCTACACACGACCATATCGGGACGCGCCGTTAGACTGGTTCGACGTTACAGAATCTGCTGCCATGAAGCAAGCGCTGCGCGAGACTGATGTGCGCACGTCTCCTGAGCAGATACCATTATCAGGCGGCGCATTGCAAAATCGAGCGTAGCTCTGTGCGTTCCTTGCATTGTGATTGAGATCTGTCAAATTATAGCGATATAAAAGCGTAAGCGACCGGGGCTCTGTCGTACCGCTCCCAATGCACACTCAGGGGAACTAAGCTGAAATTCCGTCGGCGACGATTTCTAATCCGAAAGCATAAACTGTCCCAAGGAGCGAACCGGCGTTATACGCTTTTGAAGCCCCAAACGGCACCTAAATTCCCTGTCCCATGGAGCGAAACCTGTGGTCTGTAGTAGCCACCCCATTGGCTGGCGCCCGGCGTAGTTCCAAGGAACCCCACCCCGCAGAGAAGCCCACTCCATGGCGTAGCGGCCCGGAAGCCGGTAGAGAGCGGCTGGCCGCAGAGCCAGCAGAGCCCCCCCCCCCTCCTCTCCAGGCAGACTCCGGAGAGGCGGCATGGCCGAGCTCAGCGCGGCGTGCAGCTTGTAGGAATACGTTATCTATACGAATGCTTTCGCATTCCACACGTTAGCATTCCTTAGTGTATCTGTATTTAAACGTTAATTTGAAGCATCTGGCAGAATGAACCAAGGCACTCCTTTCTCTCACAATCTTTCACTCTTGCCTCCCCCCCCCCCCCCTAATCAAAGGTGACATTCTAAGCCGCGGCTACGAAACACTACCTATACTCCCTCTCACTAAAACCGAGCAGTACAGCCAAAGCCGCACTGCACGTATTTCTTTATAAGTTGTCTTTGCTTTCTTCACAATACTATACAGTGAGTCAAACATGTATAGGGAGCTTAGCTGCATTGTTCATGCCCCTTCGACCTCACCGTTTGTTAATCCTCCCCACAAGCTTTCTTTTCTTCGTGTGGCTGTCAACGAGCGCGACGTCGGCTTTAAGCAAATCAGAAGGGTGGAGCGACGTGCGTGGCCTCTCTCCGTAGGACGCAAAGGACAAAAATGCTTGGATGAAAGTTTGTCACGTAACTCTCTCTGTCGCGGTGATGAAATCTTTGGCTGCGGTTTTCGCCGTTTGCCAAGTTATAGAAATAGGCGGGCCACGTAGGTTCGGTATCCGAAACGTGCTCTTCATTATTTTGTTGCTTTCCGTGGTTTTCCGTCGAAAATGGCCGGAGTACGTCCGTGCCAATTTTCCGGTAATGGCCATTTCTTTTTGCCGGAGTCCGTGGAATTCTTGGGCTGTGTACGTTGGACGCGCTTCGAAAAAAACTACTCTTCGCCGACGACGAGACGTCAGTTGAATGTGCGCAACCTTACTTCTCGACTGCGTTTTTCGGTCTGCCTGAGTCGGATTATGCATCTATCAAGGATTACATGAAATATCGCTCTTTTATTAGTAAGTACACTGCAAGCATGCTACCGATAGTAGTTCTGCTTTCCTCTCAATCTCCACGGTTTGTTTTGTGTATTAATTTATGAGTATTGCTTGGTATGAAAACAGCGTTCATTCTATTTTATAATTTACGTTTCGTATTACAGAGAAGTATGACCTTTGTAAATATGTCGAGAATAAGCTGTGTGTAATGATAGTGGTTTAAGAAACTTCTGGGAGCGATCGAAACAATTCTGTTCGTCCGTGTATGTGATTGATATGCAACAAATGATGTGCGACGTCCTATACAACACAGACTCGCGCGACGTCCAACCAATACGGAGCTGATGCATCGTAGAGTATTCCAACGATATTGCGCAACCACTAGGCCGGGGCACAACGACTGTGCGGCAATAACTGCCGTATATCTAGCGGTATAGGACAAAACTGGACATTTCAGCGACATTGAAACCGACTTTCGGCCGGTACTGGCACAACATTGGCAAGTATCGCCGAGCTACTTGTGAACCAGTTTTGCGGAATGGGCACCCCTATTCCATTCCAATTTCATTCCGTAGAGTTGGAGTTTTCGACGATTCCATTCCTTTCAACTCCTCGGAATGGATGCCCTGGGCCCATTCCCACTCCTGGTATGGATAAACTCCACCATTTCATTCCCCTAATTCCTAAACGTGAAAAAGTGTCCATTGACAGCCACATTGCATCGCTGGAAAAAAGCTGGATAAAGCTGTTGATGTTATCAAATGCGGAGATGACTGCAAAAGTATGCGAAAGCTTCCTCAACGCACTCATTCCGCTAAGCCGAAGGGGTCGCACAATGCGTTTCGTGACACTAGGTGTCACTGCAGACATTGATCGTGCGATCAAGCGTAAAAGACTTGCGAGTTGCAACAGACGCCAAAACTAAAACCACCCATTTTCTTAGAAAACGGAGCGTATACTCTCCGCAGATACATGGTTAGCGTGTTGTTTGTTTGATAAGGCTTGAAAAATGTCTAGTTCGTGCGTGGAACAAGAAGATTTTCTCTCTGCTTGGAATTCTTGCACAACAGCACCGATAGTGCGCTGCCCCAAATCCACTGCATCATGAACAGAATACCGCTGAAAAAGTGCAATCGGTACAGGGCGCCTGCACAGGGGACTGCAGCACCATATTAGAGAGTTTTAGAATAAGGAGCCCTAACGTTTGGGTGCCCCTAAGAAATTGGGGGACCCAAACATAACAAGGTTGGCACCGCCGGCTTAGAGAATATGGTTTTTACCAAAGTCAGTGTTTTTTTTTACTAACCACTGATCTCTATGACAATTGCTGAATCGCACTTCCCCGCTCAGTGAGTACGGCCACTGGACTTCCATTTTGCATACAGCGAAATCGACTTTTTGGAGCGTTGCGGAGGCTGGCGGCAGCGTGCTGAAGACATGTTTTCTACTCGTTCGTCGTCATTAGCCAAAACGTTTTTTTTTTTTTTCAAACCCTGTGTAAACGGCGAGAATTGCTTTTGAGAACACATGGAAATTTTTACGAAAGTGCAGTCCTGCCGGAAAAGGGCACAAGTCGCCGAAAGCAATTTTCGCCGGCGTGATCAAAGCTTCTTTGGCACGCCGAAGGGTTTCGTCTCTTTGCCCCGCACGCTTGCACATAGTGCGGCACATAGATGTGAAATATACTTATTTGTCTCCTCATTATTAAGCATTCTCCATGTCGTAGGAGCCGTTTGTTTAGTCAAAACTGAGCCACCGACGCCACCATCTCGAATATCTAATTAACTCGGGCCTTCACCTGCAAGAAGGCGCGCGGCACACATTTTATTACGCCAAACCGTTTCCAATGAACTGGTAACCGCCACATGATAGTACGGTTCTGCTCTTGTTTCGGTTCAATGTAGAATATTTGATTTCGGTTACAGTTTTGTTCCGGTTCAGATAAAAATGACGGTTTTGCTCCGGTTTTCGGTTCGAGCTCGCGGTTCTACTCTCTGGTTAAAAAATGCATACTAATCGCGCATGATTACAACAGCCGCTTCGTCGTGTCTCGGGGCGAGAAGGCACCTTGTCCGTCCTATTCAGTTTTGGTTGCTTCACCGAGGTCGCGCCATTTTCATCCACAAAATAGCATAAGCCAGTAAGAAAATCAAGCTCTCAGTCACCTCCACTGCAATGATGCTGTTTCTAGAGCCACTTGCCATGCGCTAGTGAATTGCGCCATCAGCCAGTACACCCTAGATGAGAATCAACACAGCTCAGAACTGAGCCCATTCCATTCCCACTCTATTCCGGCCGAAAGGAGTCTAATTCCATTTCCATTGCATTCCCCCCAGCGCGCTGCCGCAATTCCCTTCCCATTCTATTCCGGGGCCGCAAAAGTGCGGAATGATTCCGGAATCATGCAACTCTGGAGTGTCAACTCCGCAACACTGTTGTGAACGAAGATGATGACATCTGACCATCGTGTCTCAAGGCTTATTTATTATAATGTTCTTCTAAAGTGCGTGAAAGAGCACTTCTGTGGCGCATTAAAGACATGCCAAACTTCGGTAGGCATCTGGGCTTTTTTTTAGCACTTTCGGCACTTAAGCCAGGCAGCACACGGTGTTGGGCCAGTATTGAAAGAGCACTGCCAAAAGAAGGTCCAGTGATGCTCGACTTCAGCCAATCTGCTGAAAATATTGTCTTTGCCAATATATGGAATCTTCAGCGATGGCCCAGCTTATCCAATGACCAACCAATATTGGAAGAATTGTGGCATAAAATGGGCAATGTTGGCCTTCCAGTTCCATTGGCTTACGAATATTGAATGAACACAGGCATAATGTGGGCAATCTTGGCCTGAAATTTCCATTGGCTTGCGAATATTGGATGAATACTAGCATAAACCGAACAATGTTGGCCCTTGGCTTGCTAACAATGGATGAACACTGGAATAAAATGGTCAACGTTGGCCTGTCTGTGCCATCGGCATTCCAATATTTGATTGGAACTGGCATAAAATGTTCACTGTTGTCTTATTTGTACCATTGGCTTGCCAACTTTGAATAAACACAAACTTTTAATGGTTGATGTTGGCCTGTAAGTACGACTGGCTCATCGGCATTGCAAGAACACCGCGGCATATAATGGTCAATGTTAGTCTGACAATCCCATTGGCATAATATTGGAAGCATGTTGGAATAATTAAACTTGAGGAAGGAAACGAGAAAGGACGGACAACCACAAAACTCCATCCTCCTTTCTCGTTGTCTTCCTCAAGTTTAATTATCCCTACCAACCCGCTCGTTCTGTCCTTACATCTTGGAATAGGCTGGTTTAGGCGTGTTCGTTTTGCCTCGACAAGTTGAAGTTGCTCGAGCGCTTGCCAACTTTATTTAATTTTGTCAACGCGCGATTCAGGTGTTTTTCCGCAAAGTTAAAAAGAAAATAAGAATGTACAGAACTTATATCTGATGTTTTGCTTTTTCATTGTGCATATTAAGGCGTCGCCAGCGATATGAGTTCATCAGGACCGCCAACTGAGGCCGCCGATGTCCACGTCTATGCCTTACCATTCTGTCGCGGCCAAATGCATGGGTCCTTTCGCTCTAGATTATTTGTTGACACTATTACTTCGACAGAAAAGCTTCATACCCTAACTACGGGTTTCTGGACTGCGCATTGTATTAGGTGAAGAACTCCTTTGCGATTGACTAGGACAAGACAATATTTTGAAATGTTGTTATACAAAGACGGCTGTATGACTTTACGGCACTACTGCTGCCACAATAAGACGCCGAATACCTTCAACATGGCGCCAAGTCACTAATAGCAGACGACAATGTTTGTTTTGATTTAGAGTCTAGCCGGAAATGACGTGAGGAGCAAAAAGCCTCTACCTAAAATAGCAAAAAAAAAAAAAAAAAACGCAAAGGAGTAGGAAGGCCCCCTCGAAGCGCTACTGGCAACTACATTTTATTTGGAAAACACGAACATATATACATACTTCATTATACCTCACCCCAAATGAATCTAAATTCCTTATTCGATCAAACGAGTGATGACGCACTGATGCAAGCGTTATCCTTCTTTATACTGATTTTGAACGCCTCGAAAATTTTCCCCTCTGTTTTGGGTTCCTACTTGCCCGGAATCTGTGTTTTATCCAGCAAAGGATCACACAAACACCTATCACGATGGACTGCTAAGTTCCCCAAAGGAGACCGATTTACAGAAAGTTGATGCCCTATTTTCGATCGGGTGGTGCATGAAAGCACCCGATGTCAAAAGGCTCTTGTCAAACGCCCCACGTCTGACGCCCCGCCATTTTGCTCCGCCTTCCAAAGGCCAGTTTTATCCGAAGTTCATGAAGCGAATCCCCAGATCATCTGGCCGGGTCCTCACCGTGACGGCGGCGCATTCTCTGCTTTTAATTAAAAGACAGTAAGCGTGTACGCGAGCGTGTGTAACGTAATCATGCCGTCATTTGTAGACCCTGCTCATATTAGGTTAAGACATGGAACAATGGTGGTTGAAGCACGCACATCGATTCTGCACGTGGAGCTATCATCCTACACCCGTACGATCGCCGACATGTCGTTGGTATTTTAGACTACCGATGTGGCGCATTCCACATGTTTGTGTGCATGTTTTTTTGTACGCATTTTCTCCTGTTTTGTTTATTTTGAAGGATAAGCTAGTTAGCTTCAATGGTGCTCTAAGGAAACGCCAAAGTGGCCTACGATTTTCTTGAAATTTATATCGCCCCCTTTTTGTTGTTGGGAAACATCTGATTTACCTTTGTATCTTTTTAATTCTGACATTAGCTTCAAGCTTATTTCGGAGCTTCGTGTCTGTCAGGCCCTTTTCGTCCTCTTGCTCTATTGTTATCATGTCTAAGCAATCTCTACCAGATTGGGTTTTGGACACCTGCATAGCAAATACCAGCAGAGACAAACGAAAGAATTCGTTAAAGGGGATAGTACGGGGGAGGGGCGCGCCGACAGCCCGAAAACGGGTTGCTTACGAAGGGCGAGAGAGGGTGGTGAGTGGACAGTTTCCCTCCCGTTTCCCCACACACAATCACCAATCTCTCCAAATCTCTCCTTTGGGAGTAAAGAAGACTCGGCGTCTTTGACCGAGGGGGACTCCCCTCTTTCCTAAGCTGACAGTGCCGGGGGAGTTACGCGCCCGCTGGATCAATCATCACCTGCCTCGCTCTCTGCGCGTGGTTACGGGAGAGAGCGTGATCACGTGATTAAAGACAGACGTGCGATTGGTTCACCGAGCACCTTAGCTTCCTCTATAGTCTCAGCTTAGGGGTGACGGAGTCCAACCCGCGTAACACACACACACACACACACATACAAACACACGCTCATACGCAGAAAGTGGGGTGGCGTGAACCAAGGTCACACGATAAGGTAGGGGCTGGAAGACGGTGGGGACGTCTCCTCAATTCCCAACACTCTCGTCCGCGAACTGCAAGTGGGCAGATGCGCTTCGCAACGGATGCGTTTTTTTTTTCGGCAGAAATAGCTCTTTTCTCTAAGGAAAAGGATGGCGAGATCAACATGCCTATATCAGGACACCGTGGTGTCAGTTTGTAAGTTGTTTGAGTGAATTTTATTGCTTAGCGGGCTGTTTTGATCGGACGAAGCGGCTAGGCATCTCCGCCATCCACGCTACGTCTACTGGAACTGTCAATAATGGTGGTCCTAGAGCTCCGATCACCAGCAGTGCGTTTCTTAATGCCAAGTGCGACCTTCTACATGCGGATTGCCAAGACCATCGGTATTCTGTCGGCAGCGCCTACACACCGGTGATCTTTCTTTGTTGTGGGCATACATGTCACCACTAGCTTCGACAAACCAAAGACACGACGGACCGCCTTCTCTTCCATGTGAGTGACAAGGGGAGGACCTCTTGACCATCGAGGCAGGTGTTCTTGCTTCGCAATGTACGTTTTGTCATGATTTGATGAGTTTGGACCGTGTCGAACTCTGGGCCAGGATCTCCGACGAGTTCAGCGTGTAATCCACAGTGATCCGCCCGAAAGGCCATGTACAGTGCTATTTGTAAGTGCTTTTTTATTCTTATTGACCATGAGAGATGTTGTGGTTGGCTATTTTTATGTTCGAAATTATTTTATTAATTTTTTTCTGTTAAATTATGGCTGCCTTTTTGGAAAGAGATGTGTGCTGTAGTAAAGTCCTCCCACAATGTCCAAAGCCGAATACCATAGATCGTTGGATAGTCCTTATTTGCCAAGATTCAGCTTGTTGGGTGGGAGTGGAGTGTTAATTATGTCATAGGGCTATATGGGTGTATTTGCCAGTTATTGCCTTTCCTCGACAAGCTTTTTTTATATGTGGCGCTTATTCTAAATTTTTGATTGATTTAAGCGTCATGCCCTGTTCAACTGTCATGTTCTTTCGTATAACAGGGCATTTATTGGAGTGTTAATTTAGTAGTAAATTTGACACTGGTGAGCTAAAGAGGGAGGCTAGCGGTTTGATTTATAACTTGTAAATATTATTGAGGCAATATGTATACATTTATATTTATATATTTCGGTGCCGCAAATACCGGGAGTCTTGAAACAATATGTTTTCTCGAATCAACGTGGAAATATAAGTGTGAACTCAAATGGAGATATTGTAATTAACAGGTCTTAAGGCTACATGAAGGGTTGAGGGACACTATGATCTTGCAAGAGTAGGGCTCAGCAGTTTATGGATCAACCATCCTACTATTTGATTACCTTTTTTAATCACTATAAATATTTTAGTCTAGATCAGTCAAGCTCTCAGGAAGGACAAGTCGAACAAACAAAAAAGACAGTAAACGCCCGAGCCGTCTTGCTATGAACAGCGTCTCAGCAGAGACGGGCGGAAAGAAAGCACTGTCAAAGGCAACGCACGAGCTGAGCGGGACTCAAACCTCGACTCTAGATGCTCGCGCGCCCCAGCCTTTGCAGTGCCTTTTTTCACCCAGTCTTAACTGAGACGCCGATTCCTGCAAACGGGCCCAGGTGTCTTCCCTGCGCGTCTATTTATTTTAGAAGCATACTGTT